>SNQJ01S0025323.1:119681-131006 GCA_010110895.2 Picea sitchensis
CAATGTGATGTTGTAAACTTCACTAGTTCTCCTTCAAATATGTATGACTACTGTTGCCAACATTTATGTCCATGAAACAAAATCAAATTCATAAAAACAGAAGCATAACATATGCAAAACAGATTAAGTAAATATCTCCAAACAATCGTATAATCGAAACCCTAGTATAAACTATATCGCTATCATCTAAAAGAATTAAGATTCAACTAATCTAACATCTATACTATTGAAATCAACTACTAACACTAATCTATAAGGATGCTGACCTTTGTTGGGCGGTGGGCCCTTGCCGCTTCAATAGGTCAGTGAGTGGAGTCTACAGTAAGCTTTCTTTCAATCCACACATTCCTCTTACTTAAAATTCAAAACATAGAATTAAACTATGCTAACAACTCAACTCACATTCATTCATAAATGATCAAGACCTGGAAATAAATGACATCCATCTATTAAAATTAAACTTAGAATGTGTTCTACAATATGTAACGCTGCTTCACATGTTGGATTATACTAACTCTCCACTACCTCCACCATCCTTGCCATGACTATTTAAACATTCTTAGTCGTGAAACACAAGGAGGTGAAATCTTTAGGAAATCAGTCAATTGTCAAATTTATATATTTGGTTACATATTTTAAGCTTCATCCTCATGACACGAAGTGTATGAGGATGAAGCAATAAACAAACAATATTATCATAACCTTGCTAGAGATTTAATGATTCAACAAACATCCAACAATTATATTTGGTACGATCTGGGGCTAAACTTGGTATATTCTACTTCCTATGTTGGTACCAGATCATGCCAGGTGAGATTCGATAAATGGTACCAGATCCGAACAATGCACAAGTGGTTGGTACCGGATCACGATAGTGTGCGGCCATTGGTATCGGATTGCGATAGTGGATGGTTCAGTACCAGATCTGAATGGAAGGTGAGCTTGGTACCAGATTCAGACAATGGCAATCTGGCACATAAGTACTGATTGGATGAGATGGTACAAAAAGGATCGACTCATCTAGAAGTCAAAGGTTACACATGGCAAATTAAAATATTAGTACATGAAACATTTAGTCTCCTAGCTCAATAAACCACAAAAATGCATGAATTAATTATACTTTACCTTATGACCTCATCAATGGCTAATGGTAGTGTTCTTTGTCATTTATCCAAGCTTAGGTAATCCAAAAATGTATAGATGAGGAGTATAATAGGGTAGTGGGGATGTCAATTTAGAGGCTCAACAATCTCTGTGATCATTTAGGGTTTCTCTCATTTGCAGTAGTACAGTCTCTGATTCTATTTGGGGTTATGCCATAGTCTCAGTTTCATGACCTTCCTCAAGGTTTTCTTGTCTCATATTCATTTTTTCAAGATTAGCAATCATTCTAGGGAAATCTAAAACTTCATGGTCCATAGCTTTACAACAAAGACAACTAGTTCTTCTTCCAAGGAATTCCTTAGCAAGATGTCCTGGTCTTCTGCAACTGTAACAAAGGGTTAATCCTATTTTTTTCTTAAATGATCCCCAACCTCTCCTGTATTTCACACTGGGATCATAGTAGCTAACCTGCAAGAAATTCTTTCTAGGATCCTGCATCCATTTGTTAGTCCAAACATTCTTTCTATGCATAGTAATACCATATATTTCATTATTTCTATCAGATCTACTCATATCAAACCTTCTTTCTTCTAGCTGTGCCTTAGTTTTCAGACTAGGATAACATTTATCAAACATACCTAGATCCATACTCTTGAAACAAAAATTTCCACTAATCTTGCTTTCAGCAAAACACAAAGTTTCCAGGTCTAAAATTTTTCACTATTCTTACCTCTATCATAGCACAAAGCTTCGAGGTATTACCTCTTTTCTTTGGATATGACTTCTCTTCTTATCATAGAGATTCACAAGTCAAGTAGAATACTACGCACTCAGGAAACATATCTACGCACATAGCTTTCTTTCTTTCCTTCAGTTCCCAACAATCATAGTTTCAAGTCCCGAAAACAGAACCATTTGTTGGCACAGGGGCAGACCCAGGGATCAACGCTACAACAACACACCAAAAAAACCCTAACTACCAGCCCTTTCAGCAACATCTGCGAAGCAGATGAAGTCTCACCCAAGGTAGAGGCAGGGGGTTGCAGGACTCCAGTGTATGCAAACTTAGCTAGGACACAGATCTGTGATTGTAACACTTTAACATAACACTTAGCAGTTACAGTTCGTTAATATTCAGCCTTAGTTTACAACGCAGCTAAACCCTAACAACATATCAACGCAATATTTATACAAATCCAATAGATTCAAGTACTAAGCATACAACCATAAATCATATCTAGCATTCATTCACGTTATTCAACAATAAGCTACCATATTTGATCCTTCTAAGCATACATCAGTGCAATAAGCATTCAATCACATAGACAAGAGAACAACCATAAAGCAGATAACAACCACAACGCAGGATATACATGGTTCACCCCCACCCTGGGGCTATTCCCATCAACTCTTCTTCTTTATTTATTTCTGTCAATATTCTACATGCACAGAGCCATGATATCTTACTCTGTAGAGGAGAAGAGATTTGCACACCTCACTAGATCCTCCTTCCCTGAGTTACACCACAAAGCCTTCCGCAGTCTCTTACAATCACTTGCACTTAGCTCAACAAGCCTCACATAGTATGCACAAAGCAATTACGATTACCACTTGCACTTAGCAATTAACACTTAGCACTTAGCATCACATACTTGTACCTCCTTCGATCACCTAGATCAAACTCCTTCCTACATCGCCTAGATTTCTATTTATACATTACAAAATGGTCCTAAACATGGGTAAACTCATGGGCCAACATCCCCATTCCCATTACATAATTCCAAAACCCAAAAATGCCTAAAAAGGGGTCGAGATCCCATGATCTCTGCTTCAACTTTCACTCCATCTTCGACAGCCTGTCGAAGTCCCAAAAGTAGGTCAAACATGACCAAGGATCCTCAAAACTTGGTCAAGGGCCAACACTCTCTTCTGTTTTCCATAAACACAATGCTCACAGAAGTCCAAATCAATTTTTTTAAGATCTGGCAACAAATCTCTTTTGTGAAGTATCTGCATCCCCTTCTCACTCATGTGTCCAAGCCTATGATGCCACAATGTTGTATCCACTCCTGTAGAAGATAAAGAGATATAAGAGTCAGTATTACCAGTACATAAATACAATGTACCTACCTTCTCTCATTTTGCTATCATCAATGGTCCTTTGATGACCTTCCACGTCTTATCTGTAAATATGGATATGCAACCTTCACTTGCCAACTGTCCTGTTGAAATTAGATTTTTCCTTAGATCTGGAACATGTCTTACCTCTTTCAACAACCATTGGTTTCCATTGCTTTTCTTTATTTTTACCTTTCCCATTCCAACAATTTTCCATGGTGCATCATCACCGAAATGAACTTGTCCAAAATCACCTTGAACATAATCTAGAAAATGTTTCCTATGGGGTGTGGCATGAAATGAAGCCCCTGAATATACCACCCAATACTTAGAAATATTATCTACAGAAATAATCAAAGAATCTTGTAACACATCACCTGTTACATTTGCTTCCCGATTTCTCTCTTGCTCTCCATCTCTTTGTTTCTTTGGATCTCTGCAATCTTCCTTCAGATGTCCTTTCTTCCCACAATTCCAACACTCTATCTTTCCACGTCTGGATTTGGATCTTCCCTTCCTAGAATTCCCATGGTTCCCTAATCCCTTTCCTTTATCCTTTTGTCTTCCCATGTTCTCCATTTTCAATGCATTTCCTGATGTCTCACTTATGCTTTTCTATTGCATTTCCTCACTAAGGATAACACCAACAACATCATCAAATTTTAAAGTATTTGAACCAGAGATAGAGTTACTTACATCCATGACCAAGCCGTTCCAACTTTATGGCAATGAGCACAAGATTAGAAGATCCCTGACCTCATCATCAAAGTCTACTTTTACAGAACTTAGTTGATTAGTAACCATATTAAATTCATTTAAATGATCTGCAATAGACCCACCTTCTGACATATTCATATTAAATAATCTCTTCATTAGAAATACCTTATTGGATGCCGAGGGTTTTTCATACAATTTAGCCAATGCGTCCATCAAACCTTTCATTGTCTTTTATTTTGAAATATTGAAAGCCACTGATGATGCTAGGATTAGCTGTATCGCTCCTAGAGCCTTTCTATCAAGAATCTCCCATTCTTCATCCTTCATGGTCGTCTGCTTCTTTTCTATTCCTCCCAATGGTAGGAATATATCCTTCTGATATAAATAATCTTCCATATGAATCTTCCATAACTGGTAGTTTTGGTTGTTAAATTTCTCGACCCTAAAATTTCCATCTTCTGACATTGCTCCCACTCGAACAAGGAACCCTCTTTTCTTGCGAGTTACCTTTCCCTCTGATACCAGTTGTTATAAAAACAGGATCACATAGCAATAGAATAAAACAAATGCATAAATAAAATACAGAAGATACACAATACAATATAGACATAGATATACGTGGTTCACCCAGTGTGGGCTACATCCACCAAAGAAATTTCCAGGTCCTTCCTTTATTATTATCCAACAATTGAAGGGATATAACCTACAACAAACCCAGTGTAACTTCCTCTTATTTCTTCCACAGTCTCCTATATGAGAATACAATATTCGCTACCATGCCTAGCTGCAATACATTTCCCTCATAAGAGAGGGTTTCCTTCTAGGGGAAAAACCCTAACATAACTTCTACTGTTAGATCTGCGACCTTATAATGAACGGTCCAGATTTACAATGAAATTACAATATACTTTTACTCCCCCTCTACACTCCCTTGCGTGGAAGAGTGTACATACTTCTGGGGTGTAAATACTTCATGGGGTATAAACACGGCTGAAAACAAAAGGCCTCTGAATCGGGAATATAATCAAGCTCCACAACCAACACAATTGTAACAAGTTGAAGGGGAAAATCAAGCTTCTTTTACTTCCCAGCTAACCTTTGGCATTCTTGACATTTTCTTGCATATACATGAGCATATTTGAATAAAGTAGGCCAGTAGTAACCAATTCTAAGGATTTTATGTGATGTGGTGTCTCCTCCAAAGTGTCCTCCAACTGGACCATCATGAAATTCAAACAAAACCTTATGAACATATTCCTTCTCAATACATCGTAAGAAAACACCATCATAATTCTTTCTAAATACTATTCCTTGAGTAAGGTGATATTGGGTTGATTTTATCCTAAGAGCCGTCTTCTTATTAGGTTCCATCTATTGTGGAGCTGGCCCATGGGTTAAATAATACTTCATTTCATAATACCATTGATCAATGTTAATAGGGATATAGAAAAATTCATTCTCAAATAGGCTTTGATCTTGATAAAGTCCATCTTCTTTTGCTCCATCATCTACTAATTCAACTACTATTTTGCACACTCCTTGGCCTTTCACAACATTAGCATGATTAATGTCTAGATCATATTCACTTTGTGGCATATTTATATGACCTATTTGACACTTTCACCCATTATCTTGGCCGTTTGACCAATTTGAAGCAATCTATCACGATGAAAGACTTTATATCTTCCTTTGAACACTTGGCTTTTAGAACGAAGGGCATGTCTGATGCCTTCTTCTGGGAATGTTTTTTCAGTGGCCTCAAAGAGGAATTTTGAGCCCAGGTCCTAATGGTTTCCCCTCACACTTGGCTGGAAGCTAATCAACGTGCTAAGGAAGCTCAAAAAATTGTCTCTTATCAGACCTGCAAACCTTCCTTTGTTCCTCGCACTCGACCTACTAACCATTCCCCTCAAGATCCATAAATTAACCCAGGCTGAAATGGTAGAACGCCAACTCAAGGGCCTTTGTTATAATTGTGATTACAAATATTTTCTTGGGCACAAGTGTAAGGAACAAAATTTGTTTACGACCATCTTTGAGGATTTTTCTGAAGAAGAGCTAGAGACCCCCCCAATGGTAGAGTTACCTGAGCCAATTGATATTACTTCTCCCTCAGACCAACCAGAAGTAGAACTGATCATTTCATTGAATGCTCTCACTGGATTCTATGCTCCCCAAACCCTCAAGCTCATTGGCTACATTAAGAATTGAAAAGTCATCATCTTAATTGACAATGGAAACACTCACAATTTTATTCACCTTTGTATTACCCAGGAAACCCATTGCTAAATACATGCAGTCAACAAATTTCAAATCATGATTGGAAATGGTGGTTCAATGAAATGTGGGGGGAGTTTTGAAAATGAGTGTCTCCAAATTGGGTAGTACCACTTGAAATCTCATATGTTTTCTATTGACATGGGTGGCTGTGATATTGTTCTTGGTGAAAAATGGTTATGCACTCTTGTTCCATCCTCATGGATTTCAAGGAATTAACCATGCAATTCCAACAGGTGGACAATAATATAAATTCCAAGGAATCACAATAGGCTCCCCTGAGATCATCAACTCCCATCGAATGGAAATCTCCTCAAAAAAGGTCATTTCATAATTATTTCCCAAATCCATTCTATTCAAGCAATCGAGACACTTGTGGTGCATCCTGGCCTCCAATGTATCATCTCCAAACAACAAGGTATTTTTTCCACTCCCCAGGGAATTCCTCCTTCTCATGGTGTTCATGATCATTCTATTCCTCTCATCCCCGACAATCTTCCTCCCAATTTTCTCCCTTATCATCATCCCTTTTCCCAAAAGAATTAAATTGAGAAAATTGTTCAAGAATTGCTAGCCACAGGTGTTATCTGCCCTATTAATATCCCCTATTCTTCTCCCATGGTCATGGTACTAAAAAAATAAGGTACTTGGCATATGTTTCCAAACTTTCACACCCTCAATAAACTCACCATAAAAGAAAAATTTCCCATATCTGTCATTGATGATCTCTTGGATGAATTACGTGGTGCTCAATATTTTACTACACTTGATCTTCATTCTGGCTACCACCAGATACATATGCATGAGGAAGACATTCCTAAGACTACTTTTCACACTCATGAGGGTCAATATGAATTCTTGGTCATGCCCTTTGGCTTGTGTAATGCCCCCTTATCTTTCCAAAGTCTCATGAACCATGTTTTACGTCCTTTTCTCCGTCATTTTTTCCTATTTTTCTTTGATGATATTCTCATCTATAGTAAAATCTTGGAAAACCATCTTACCAATGTGGATCAAGTTCTCAATCTACTCTCTCAGCACCAAATTTTTCTCAAGAAATATAAATGTGCCTTTGGAGCTTTGGAAGTGGAGTACTTGGGTCATATTTTCGACAAGGATGGTGTAAGGGTGGATCCTAAGAAAATTGAAGCTATGCAAGATTGGTCCCGCCCAAAAACTCTCAAGATATTGTGTGGTTTTCAGGGTTTAACATGATATTATCCCAAGTTTGTTAAGAATCATGGAAAAATTGCAGTGCCTCTTACTACTCTCCTAAAAAAGAATGATTTCACTTGGACTCCAACAACTGATCAATCATTTCAAGCATTGAAAGAATCCATGTGCACAACTCATGTCTTGGCCCTTGCTGACTTCACAAATATTTTTTTCCTTGAATGTGATGCCTCCAGGAAAGGAATTGGCGTAATGCTTATGCAAGAGGGTAGATCCTTGGTATTCACTAGCAAAAAAATCTTAGAGTGACATCTTGGACAATCAATCTATGAAAAGGAAATGATGGCTATTCTGCATGCTGTGGATCTATGGAATCCTTATCTCTTGGGGAAATGATTCCAAATTAAAATTGACCATCAGAGCCTCAAGTATTTCCTAGAACTATTGGGTATGTGTTATATTCTTTGCACGACTAGACCCATTGTTTTCTACGTTGCACCGGGCGATAGCCCCTCTCCATGTGGGTTTAGGGAAAATACCCCCAAGAATTGTTTTTCCTTGGGAAACATGTCGCATTTTTGTCTCATTTTTCATGTCGCCTCGATTTTCATGTCCATTGTTGGGCGGTTTTTTGGCACATAGTTTTTGCTGATGGTTTTCTATTTTTGGTTAAGGAATTAGGGTTGTTGACTAATCCATGTTATTGGGTTAGGGTTTTGGATGTCGTTTGCTCCTATATGTATATTTTATTGTAAACAATGTATCACTATGAATGAATATATAATATGCTAGTTTTTCCGGTTTGGGTTTCCAGAGGAAAAATGTTTGTGTAATGTGTGTATTTTCCATTGTATCTTTTCTGTTCTTTTATTGAAAAACTATTTGCAGTAAAATATTGTACAAGGTTAAAATCTACATTTGGTATCAAATATTTGTTGGTTTCAGGGGGACACCTTTGTGTTCAAGGGTTTGTCTCGGGATTGTGATAATCCTTGTTACATTGGGAGATCTGTGGTATTGATTTTTTAGGTGAAAGAAATGGCAAGCAATTTGAAAATGGAGATCAAGAAGTTTAATGGGAAAACTTTTGAGCTATGGAAGCTCAAGATGGAAGATCTATTGGTGGAAAGAGATCAATGGATCATGGTGGATTCAGGTACTGCACATATAAGAACTTCAAAAAATGACTGGAAAAATTTGGATAAGAAGGAGAAGAGAAGAATCCAACCGTGTCTCTCAGATTCAATATTACTAAATGTGTCAGAGGAAGCTACAACCAAATATTTATGGGATAAGTTGGTGAATTTGTATCAGTCTAACTCCCTAATAAATAAACTTTTCCTGAGAAATAAGATGTATAACCCGAGGATGAGAGATGGAGACTCAATGGTAAAGAATTTGAACACCTTCAATATTGTGGTAAGTCAGTTAGTGTCTGTTGAGATTAAAATTTCAGATGAAGATAAGTGTATCATTTTACAGTGCTCTTTACCATAATCGTGGGATAGTTTGGTTGTGGCCATAGGTAGTAATACAACTGCCTTGAATTTTTATGAAGTGGTCTCATCCTTGTTGTCAGAGGAGATGAGATGGAAGAACATGGAAGGATAGAGAACATATGCATTATTTGCAAGAGGACGCTCCTAGGAAAGAAATAGATCTAAGTCCTCAAGTGGGAGATCTAAGTCCAAGGGTAGATATAAATCTCCTGGAAAGTTTGTAAAGGTATGCTGGAGATGTGGAAAAGAAGGGCGCTACAAGAAGCAGTGTAGATCCAAAATTGAGAAAAAGAAGGGATCTGAAGAAGCTCCTTCTACAGAAGAAAATACCTCCAAGGAAGAAGGAGGAGATGTGTACTAGGATTCTTCAAGCATACATGTATATCATGAGGCATGTTTGGTTGACTCAGGTGCATCCTTTCATATGACTCCCCACAGGGTGTGGTTCTGTGAATATGAAAGGTATGATGGAGGTAATGTTTTCCTAAGTGATGAATCGAAAACCAGAATCATAGGACGAGGAAAATTCAAGTTGAGGCTCATAGATGGAAGGATTATAACACTACCCAGTGTTTTGCACATCCCAAGTTTGGCCAGAAATTTGATTTTTGAAATAAAAATGGATGATGTAGGGGTAAAAACAATATTTGAAAAGGAAACCTGCAGGATGGTTCGAGGAACAATGGTGCTGTTGAAGGGAGTTCGGTTTGGAACTCTGTATAAGATGAAAAAAATCACTATTAGTGATGGGTGTAATAGTTCCATTGTTCCTGATATTGGAGATGAAGAAGAAATAACTCCTATAGTATCTAGAGAAAAGGTTATGGTATGGCATCAAAGACTAGGGCATATCGGAGAGAAGGGTCTTGGACTAATACATGGTAAAGGTATGGTTGAAGGTATTTCTAACTACTCCCTATATTTTTATTTTTGTGAACATTGTGTATATGGGAAGTAGAATCAGGTAAGATTCCCCTCTAATGCAACGAGGGAAGAAGGGATTTTACAGCTAGTTCACAGTGATGTGTTTGGACCTGTGTCGGTTCCATTATTGGGAAAATATGTGTACTATGTCTCATTTATAGATGAATTATCGAGGAATACTTGAATATATTTCCTTAGGAAGAAATCTGAAGTCTTTGACAGGTTTAAAGAGTTTAAGGCTCTCATTGAGAATCAAACAGAGAAAAGAATTAAGGTGCAGAGGATAGATAATTGAGTAGAGTTATGCGAGAATGAATTTGAAGAATTCTGTAAGAAGTGCGGTATATCAAGGAAAAAGACTAATCCATATCCACGTCAACATAATGGAGTTGCATAAAGGATGAACATGACACTGATGGAAAAATCAAGGTGCATGCTCAGTGGTGCCGGGTTAGGGCAAGAATTCTGGACAGAGGCAATGGGTACTGCATGTTACCTGGTCAATAGATCACCCTCATCAGTGCTGGAGGACAAGAATCCACAAGAGGTATGGATTTGTAAGAAACCTTCTCTCACACATATCAAGGTATTTGGTTGTGAGGCCTATGTTCATGTTCCAAAGGAAAATGAGAGTAATCTAGATAAGAAGGATAAAAAGTGTATCTTTATTGGGTATAAAGATGGTCTCAAAGGTTATAAGCTTTGGAACCAAACAACTAAGAAGGTTGTGTATAGCCAATATGTGATATTTAGATAAATGAAGGATGTTGTTAAACAGGAAGTCCTACCAAGTAAGGAAGAACCAGAGAAAATAGAGTTTGATTTAAAGGATGATGAATCATACTCTATATAAGAACATGAATCATAAGAAGAAGATCCTCATACTCCAATATTTAGGAGATCGGTTCGAGAAAGAAGGCTACCAGAAAGGTATACTCCATCTGATTTATGGTCAAATTTTTCTTTGTCTATTACTGATGATGATCCTAGAACTGTCAGGGAGGCAATGGATTCAGAGGATGGAAAGCTATGGAAAAAGGCCATGGATGAAGAAATGACAACGTTGGATAAGAATGAGGCTTGGGATATAGTGGAGTTGTCGACTGGAAGAAAGTCCATTGGGAACAAATGGGTATTTAAAAGGAAGCTGAATGTAGAAGGAAAAGTGTATAAATACAAAGCTCAGTTAGTAGCAAAGGGTTATTCCTAGGTTGAGGGAATTGATTTTAGTGAGATTTTTTCTCCTATTGGCAAGTTAACTTCTATAAGATTTTTGTTATCTATTGCTGCTGCATTTGATTTTGAAGTAGAACAAATGGATGTGAATGAAACATTCCTACATGGGGATCTGGAAGAAGAAATCTATATGAAGCAACTGTTAGCACATGAAGCTATTAAGGGTCACATGTAGTTGTTATGGGTCAATTCATCCTTAGATTTTTGAAGTTTTGTGGAAAGTATCATGCTTACACCCTATCTGGAGACATCTACATGCTTATACACCTTTGGATAA
>SNQJ01S0025324.1:9556-29006 GCA_010110895.2 Picea sitchensis
CTGGAATAATCAGGAATATGAAAGGTAACTTCCTTGTCATATCCAAGTCCTGTTCTATTCTTGTTGTAGATAATTTCTTCCCAAGGTCTGATGATAGGCTTGGAAAGAGTATTTTGAAGCTGTTGCTTTGAAATCCATGGAAGTGGATTTACTGCATGTTGATGCATCATTGAAAGGTTTTTTTCACTGAAGTCAAAAGAAAACTCTTGAAATGTAGGTTCATGAATAGATTCAACTTCGTCTGAAATTGATTCCGAAGTTGTATCACTGTGTTGTTCCTTCACTGACTGTTGATCAAAAACATTATCATCATCATCATTATCATCATAGAGAGGGTTGTTCTGAACAAAAACTAGTTCGGAACAATTCACTGGCTGTTTATTTTTTAGATCAGTCAACTCATCATTCAATAGCTGGGATAGAGATTGAAGAATTCTAACTTTAGCTTGTGTCACTTGCAAACACGTTAGCACTGATTGAAGAGTTTCTTTGTTCAATGTCACTGTGTTGTCTTCAGTGGTGTTTATTAGAGTGTTCAGTAACTCTAATAATTCGAAATTTTGAGCCATTCCAAAAACACTAAATGAGGTCTCCTTATGCAGGTTGATCCTGATTACAATTTGACTCGACAGAAGAAGGATTATCTGCAACTCGCTCACTTGAATCGCTCACTTGAACTTCACACTCACTTGATTTTGTTTCATGCTCGCTTGTACTCTTCTTGCTTTCTTCCAAGAAGTTGAGAATGTCGGTTACCACTGAAAATGCATCCCAAAGTATTACAATGATTTGAGTTTCAAGTACTCAACCTAGTCAGTTTCGACTCAAAATGACTCTAGGGTGTCGGGCTCAGCCGAAAATGCACCTTATGACAAATTCAATTCAACTCAACTTGATTTTAAAAAGACAAGTAGACTTACAAAAGGACAATTTGCAAGTTACAATAAATCATGATTTCAAAGTTGAATTGATCTTCAAATTGATGATGCTTCGAATCCTTGATTATGATATTGATGTGACCAATGTTGATGTGACTACCAATTTGATATCTTCTTTGCTTCTTAATTGAGAGCTTTGATTGTTCTTGAATGTATGTGCTTCACTGGAACCATGCTTATTTCATTAACCATGTTTATTTTATTAACCTTCTTTGTACTCCATGTATGTGGGATAACGTCAAAACTAGACGTAAAGTAGCTCATAAGACAACCATTAAAAAATCACAAGCACACACTACACAAGGTGTACCTAAGATCCCCTTATTCAATTTCGGGCAGATCTAAGACACCAACCACAACAAAATAAATCTTCTTATTAATTTTGCAAGATTACAATGATATTTTCTTGTGAATCCACATAATTGTTTCCAATCAACATAAGTGCCCCACTACACTTATCCCACTTTAGAATGATCTTTACTTGTCTCCCTTTGAAGTAAACACTTCAAATATCAACATAAAAGATATCTTGAAAAATACACATCTTCTTAAAAAACTATTTGAAACATAAACTTATGAATCTTTACAATGAGCGTGTAAGTAGATGTCTTAAAGCTTGTGCACGTTTCTGTTATGCATGCCCTTCTTAAACCACTTATCCCAAAACAAGCTACAAACTCCTTGGAAAATGGAATGACTGAAATCTATGAGTTGACAAGATCATGAACTTTTTTTTTTTTTTAATGCCAAATACAATTTTAGTTTATTTTGATAGAGTTCAACCTTCTTTATATCATAAATGAATGCTTTGCTATCATGGAAAAACTATTGGGCGAGCTGGAGATTGAGGGAAATCTCCAAAATACCTTCTTTATATGCATTGAAGATTGATGCATTGAAGAGATGGAACAAATCATGGGCAAGGTGGACAATCTGGAGATCGTTGGAGATCTATCACAATTGAGAAATCTCAAGCAAATCCATGCAGTAGATTGTTTAGCAGATCGGTGAGGAATTCATGGAGAAAATTTTGTTCTCATAAGACAACCATTAAACATTGCCAGATCTTTAGATATGCTACAGGAAATTAGATGTACTCTATTTTTTTTTACTAACATAAATAGTTTGAATCGTGTAGCACATACCTATCTCAATGGCCTCAATTTCCCATTACCTCGAATTGTTGGCAATGTCTTTCACGCAAATTCAACCAATTCTTCAATCTACGAGTTTTTCTACTTAATATGTTGATGGCGATTTCCCTACAACACTCCAACCAACACTTCTCCCAAATGCATTCAAATCATGGTCATGTTCTTCTGACAAGAATTAATGACGCACTCTTGTATGTAACTCTCAACATTCATAATCTAACTTGGCATGAACTGGTGGAAGAAACCGTCTTATCTTTTCCCCTAAGGTGACATACTTCTCTCAATATGTGCTCATTTAACACAGAGCAATGCAAGGCAAAGGTATTTCACAAAGCACACAACTATTTCCTGTACCACAACTCACCAAAGAGAAATATTCCATTTACCACAAGTAGATACAAAACAATAAAGACTTCAAGTTACTTGTGGACGTTTTTCTTTTTTTAATTCATATAGAGTTCATTCCAGGATCCAATGTGCCACTCCAAAGGGTGGTTGACTTCTGATCATCCAACGAACTCGACCTCATCAATATCATTCTGGTTATGCAACAAATAACCTTTCCTCTTGCAAATTGCTCTTAACAAATCACGCTCTATTGTTGGGCTTCCCCTTTCCTTTCATCACTTCAACACAGATGGTAAGTCCACGCTCTCCTTTCAACGCAAACCCAATCTTTTTTTTCGCAAACCTTCAACGTGAGTTACTCCCGAGAATTCTACTCAGCTACCTATGGCTTGATTCCCTTTGCTTGGCCATGTGCGCAGTCAACAGTACCATGTTAGATTTTCAAATCGATCACAATTTTAGAGGAGTTTGTCACAAAAAACTATAGTGCTCCATGCATAGTGTTGGCTAATGAAACACTGCCAAATCTGTGAGCTTCTCCAGAAATGCAGATCTACGTTAATACAACACCACAATTATGATCTTTCCAACACACCTTATATCCATTTCGTACTCACACAGATACACTCGGCCCTTCCTTCTTTGTGAACCGATTGCCAGAATTATTAGATCCTTCTTTGCGTGTTATTCACCATAGGCGACACATTCACACATAAATTACATGGGAATTTGTACAACAAATTATTCTACTCTCAATCATACACACGAAAATGAACCAGCTCTGATATTATCTCCATAGCTCTGATACCAATTGATAAATCCTAAAGAAGAACAACAACAATTGATAAATCATAAACAACAACAACAACATGGCGGAAAAAGCATAATAGCCAACACTTAATTATTCACTCCAATGTTACATATTTATAATACAATGGGTGATGCCACCTCATAGAGAGATTTGCTCTAGATCCTAAAATCATGCATGATGACTAAGCTAGGCAATCTTAACTAAATCATTAGTCATCACTTGAGGATATATTACTAATATCCTAAATGAATAATGCAAATATAGGTGACAATTTAGACTTAGTGATTGGTAAAGGTAAGCCATAGGCTAACAAGGGAGACTCGGGACTGGTCCCACAACTGGATAATCTGTTGGTTCAAAATATAATTTCCGGTGCAGCAGGTGACCAACTCCTTACAATAAAAAAGTTCAAGGACACAACCTGCTTGTGCAATTCTAGACATCCATATAACTTCCTTATGGGCAGAAGGGGACGAGTAGTAGGCATAAGCTCTGGACCACTGAAAACTTTGGTCCTTGGCCCCGAAAATATTCAAGGTATCTCCACATAAATGTTGTCAAGATGCATCCATAAGGTGATGAGAACGTTCCTTTACTCTTAATAGTATTTAAAATGAACATTGGAGCATGATAATATAATCTCCTGTAAATCTTGGTTTAATGTGTTTTAATGGGAGATGTCCTTGATCTTTTCGCCTATTAATGCCAATCTTTTCAATGTGTCTGGTGAGTTGTCACTAATAAAGGCATTATTAATGTGCATTGGGAAGCATGCAAAGGTGGCAGGGATGGACGGGAGAGAAAACTGCTTTGAAACTTTTGTAAACCTAGGAGCCTAAGAACCCGTGAATCTGTGACAACAAGAGGTGAAGAATCAACTAAGTATGGAAAGGCGGGGTATAATGCCTTAAAAAACTAAAGTAAATAACAATTTTTCTGAGTTCAAGATCCACACACACAAAAAAAATCAAATGCCATAATATTGACCTCTGCCAATTCGATAATAGGGAGGTTTAGTTGATGGATCCAAATATCGTGCAGTTCAAGCGAATGGGGTGCATGTGGGGTGCCTGTGAGAAAAGATAATGTTTTGATGAAGATTTGTTTGTATTGCAACATGTGACAGTAATTGTGTGATAGTTTTTAGAATGAACACTGTAATATGGTAATATAATCTCCCATAAATCTTGGTTTAATGCATTTTAATGGGAGATGTCCTAGAGATTTTTGCTCATTAATGCCAATCTTTTCGAACCTGTGGGGTGAGTTGTCACTAATAAAAGCGTAATCAATTTTCATTGGGAAGTGTGCGAAGGTGGCGGGGAAAACGACTAAGTATTAAAAGGCGGGGTGGTTAGACGGACCCAGATAGACGCATCGTAGGTAGAGTGAAGCTTTCGAGTTCGAGGAGTCCGGGGTCGAATTGTAGATAATGGAAGTTTTGGGTGCAAGACGTATATCACGGAATATGGGGCATGGGAGTTTGATAGTGCCAATCCGGGAACTCGCGACCATAAACATTAACTATGGGAAAAACATTGTCAGCTATGTAATATACCTGGAGCTCGACAAACTCAGGTTCAAGTTAAAAGATAATTTGTTTATATTTACTTAAACATTGTTCATACTATTTTATTTTATTAGTATTTTTTGTGGCCCAAATGTAAACCATGTTCAAATTTGAAGGGTGGATTAACATTTCCATATGCAAGCATATTTTCAAATATGCCAAGTTGTAATATATGCACAATACTAAAGAGGGGCATCATGTGAACACCTTTGTAGATGATAGTGGGCTAGCACAATATTGCATTCTTGCTACGATGATGCCTTAAAAACCTAAAATAACCAATAATTTTTTGCCAATTCAAGACTTACACAAAAAAAATCATCAGATTTCATAATATTCTCCCATTAATGCATTTTAATGGGAGATGTCCTCGAGCTTTTCTCTTATTACTGCCAATCTTTTCGAACATCTGTGGTGAGTTGTCACTAGCAAAAGCATAATTAATGTGCATTGAGAAGGGGCAAAGGTGGCGGGGATGGAGGGGAGCGAAAAATGCTTTGAAATTTTTGTGAACCTGGGAGTCTGTAAACCTACAAAACTTTGAAGAATTGACTAAGTATGGAAAAGCAGGGCGGTCAAACAGAGTCATCATAGGTAGAGTGAGGCTTGTGAATTCAAGTAGTTTGGGGTAAAATTGTATATCACCGAAGTTTTGGGTGCAAGATGTATACTCCGAACACGAGGCATGAGAGTTCGATAACGCCTACCCGAGAACCCGCGGCCATAAAATTGGCTAAGTATGGAAACAAACGATGGTCGATTAGACTCGTGATGTGAAGATATAGATGGATATAGAATTTGTCATTCTGCCACCTGGGAACCCGCGAGCATAGAAATGAGACTAAGTATAGAACTAGAAACAGGTAACAGAAGGGAAGAAGAAAAGGGAAAAGCGATAAGTATAGAAGAGGAAAAAGAAGGGGAGAAAAGAACTTTATGCCTCACATAACAACACTTAGTCTGATAATTATCAAGCGATAGAAACACATCAACTATGGGAAAAACATTTTCATCCATGAAATATAGTTGGAGCTCAACAAACCCTGGTTCAAGTCTAAAGAGATGTTGTTTATATCTATGTCAACAAGCCCATAGGTAGAGTGAGGCTTGTGAGTTCAAGGAGTCCAGGGTTGAATTGTAAATCACCGAAGTTTTGGCTGCAAGATGTATACCTCGAACACGGGGCATGAGAGTTCGATAGGGCCTATCTGAGAACCCGCAACCATAAAATTGGATAAGTATGGAAACGTATGACGATCGTCAGACTCATCATGTGAAGATATAGATGGATATAGAATTTTTCACTCCACCACCCTGGGAACCCGCGATCATAGATATGCGACTAAGTATAGAACCAGAAACAGATAATAGAGGGGAGGAAGAAAAGGTAAAAACGAGCAAGTATAGAAGAGGAAAAATAAAGGGAGCAAAGAACTTTATGCATCATAGAACAACACTTGGTCTTAAGTATGGAAAGGTCAAGCGGTCAGACGGAGTCATCGTAGGTAGATTGAGGCTTACGAGTTTGAGGAGTCTGGGGTCGAATTGTAGATCACTGAAGATTTGGGTGCAAGATGTATACCCCGAAGACGGGGCATGAGAGTTCGATAGCACCTACGCGGGAAACCCGCAGCCATAAAATTGGCTAAGTATGGAAATGAACAACGATCGGTCGGACTCATGATGTGAAGATATAGATGGATATAGAATTTCTCACTTCACCACGGCAGGATCCCGTGAGCATAGATATGCGACTAAGTATAGAAGTAGAAATGGATAATAGAGGGGAAGAAGAAAAGGGAAAAATAGGTAAGTATAGAAGAGGAAAAAGAAAGGGAGCAAAGAACTTTATGCCTCACGCAACAACACTTAGTCTACTAATTATCAAGCGATAGAAACACATAAACTATGGGAAAAACATTCTCAGCCATGAAATATTGTTGGAGCTCAACAAAACCTAGTTCAAGTTAAAAGAGATGTTGTTTATATCTATCTCAACAAGGAATAGACAAAAAATATCACTTGGCATTCTTATATGCAAGCATTCAGATGGAGTCATTGTAGGTAGAGTGAGGCTTGCGAGTTCGAGGAGTTCGGGGTTGAATCGTAGATCACCGAATTTTTGGGTGAAAGATGTATACCCCGAACACGGGGCATGAGAGCTCGATAGCGCCTACGCGGGAACCCGTGGCCATAAAATTGGCCAAGTATGGAAACGAATGGCGATCGGTCGGACTCGTGATGTGAAGATATAAATGGATATAGAATTTCTCACTCCGCCACCCTGGGAACCTGCGAGCATAGATATGCGACTAAGTATAGAACTAGAAATAAACAATAGAGGGGAAGAAGAAAAGGGAAAAGAGGGTAAGAATAAAAGAGGAAAAATAAAGGGAGCAAAGAACTTTATGCCTCACATAACAACACTTAGTATGATAATTATCAAGCGATAGAAACA
Organism: Picea sitchensis; assembly: GCA_010110895.2. NCBI lineage: Eukaryota > Viridiplantae > Streptophyta > Pinopsida > Pinales > Pinaceae > Picea > Picea sitchensis. The sequence goes on from SNQJ01S0025324.1 coordinate 16,836, forward strand.
CATCAAATATGGGAAAAACATTCTCAGCCATGAAATATAGCTAGAGCTCAACAGACCCTAGCTAAAATTAAGAGAGATGTTGTTTATATCTATTTCAACAAATTAAGAGAGATGTTGTTTTATATCTATTTCAACAAGCAATAGATAAAATATATGACTTGGCATTCTTGTATGTAAGGATATTCTAAAATATGACAAGCTTCAATATATGCACAAATTGGATAACATATGCAGAACAAAGTTTTGTAACCATACATCTTAGTCTCTAGACCTTGTACTATGATGGAGGTTTCACTTCTACTTGTCCATAGTTCTTGTGAACTAAAAACGGTGGCAAAACCATTACAAACATATTTACCGTGCACAGCAGAATAAACCGTGACATTTGTTTCGTAAACGTAGCAAGATCGTAATCTATGAATCCTTGCCTTCGACATTGTTGTTAGGCCATGCCTATATGTTCACCGCTTCATTCCCATGTCACTTGTGAAATAGTGGTTGTGAACATGTGTATATTGTTCATAATTTATATGGATGTATTTCTCAGGTATACATATTGTATTTGGATGGCACCACCTGTAGCCATACCTTTGGAAGATTACACTCCACCCTTTGCCACCGTAATGACATACATTCCATCCTCCGTTCAATTAGTTTGTCTTTTCAATGTAGCAATTACAAAGAATACAATGGAAATGAAGGCAAGTTGCTACGTAGGAACACTTGAAAAAAGATGGAATACAAATTTATTTATTTCAAGGTAGAAGCACAGAAAATACAATTGACATGAAGATAAGTTAACATATAGGAAGATATGCGATCTAAGGAAAAAAAAAACAAAGAGGTGCAAACCAGTGGAATAAATATAGATGGAGTAAATGAAAGTACCAATTGGAATATGGGTAGAAGTATGCACCTTTGTAGGTTTCTTCTACATTTATGGTTAAGAGTTATTTCTCTTGTCTAGTTTTCTTGTTTGTTCTAGTTCGAAGGAAAGTACAAAACAAAATTAACATGAATGTAAGTTGATATGAAAGGGAAAAACAAGGAATATGTAAACACAATAAATAACCTAGAATAAAGGAACTAGAGTAACAGATAGTGTTAGAAGAATGTACCCATTTTTTCTTTTTCTTCATCCATGTATGTGCATATATAAAAAAATTGTGTAAAAAATGTTTGTGTCCAAATCAATTACAAACCAGAAAAAACCAAGAAGTTGAATAACTTGGTTTTTTGCAACAAGATAGACATATATGTTTTGAGACATAGAAATAAGGATTTTGCAATATGTTTAATGTATATATCATAATTCAAGGCAATACTTCAATAGTATCGTGGATCAGGACCGCAAGATGTGTCTTAAGATAAAATGTTGTATTGAGAAATAAGCACATCTCAATCAAGGCTATTATCAATAAGTGCATTTTGTACATGGTCTATCTTATCCAAAAGAAAGCGGAGACTGTATTTGCACATTTAGTTTTCCAATTTTTTTGTTCTCGCATTATTTTGTAGCATGTCAATATTGAAGTCTCGTACAATGACAATGGTTTCGTTTAAATACAAATGCTCTAATGAATTGGAAAGAACATTTAGTATGTTGGAGAATGTTGTATGTGGAGCAGCATACAGATTCGCATTGCAATTTATGATCCATGGAAAATTACTTTTACGAGCACCATCTCAACATTGTTTCTTCAAAAGCATATGCTCCAAAATTGGTACATTGTTTTTCACCAATATCATCACCCCATGTGTAATGTAACTTGATATGCAATTCGCGCATTTTGGAAATTGTTTGTTTGCATGCATAAGTACGCTGCTACCGGGTGCAAGCACATAATATTTGAATGCATTGTGTCATAGGCCATTGAGTATATCATCCATATGTAAATGTAGGTTGCGTATAAGTGAGAGAGAATTCTACTAGATGAGCTTGTTTGTATGTATCAAAAATCATATCAGGATGCCACTTTGCGCTAATCCTAAGACATTGCATCTCAATATCAACTTTGCATTTGACTTCAGCTATCTTTTGTAAGAACACTTGGTAAATATAAGGAGTCTATACTTTTGACACATGACAGTGTTGTGTATTCAAGTCCATGTATTCAAATTCCAACATCGTGGTCGAACGCAACACTATCAAGTGTTAGTCCCTGCGATCTGTGGACTATACTCCTCGGCATTACGTGTTTAATTCAAACCGGTTTTCGTATCTCTTTAGTCAACCTGCCTTTGCCGAAGCGTCGACATCGGCTTTGATATCTATAAGATAGGTGTCCAATCAATGATGCGGTTGTTTGAATTATATAGATAAGCCAACTTGGTTTGTTTGTCGGTGGCCTATATGCAGTTCATGGAACTTCATCCGGTGAGTGACATCAAATTTTTTGTTTTGGTATAACTTTGAGTATCCCATCTGCACCATTTACCCAGCCATCATGTGAATCGTAGTTGCAAGCATATATTTCAACTAGAATATCTAATTTCCGTGACAAGTTGCAAAGGCAAAGTGTCTGAATGTTCATGATTACGGTACATTTCCATGGTTTTCTTCTTCAAGGGCAATTGAATTGATGACAGATATCATCACTAGGCATGATCGATAGCATGTACCTATTATGCATTGCAGCATCTCTATTCATGTAGAACATGTAAGGAAAGGTTGGGATCGCTATGGTCGGATGCACCTTGAATTGATATATGTTAAGTCACTATATGTTTATCGGTCCAAGATTCTATTCGTAATTGCAATAAACGTTTCATATGTCAAGCGTATTGTAGTATGCAATTCAAAAACATTTTATATTGTCTTTCCGTAAGTCATGTGTCACTATTTTCATATTGACCGGAGGTTGTTCAAATATCAAAGAATCTTGATGGCTATACCGCAAAGATCCCCATAGAATATCAAGGTCAATGTTCCCAAATTATTTGGTGTGCACATGCCTTATAAGTTTCTTAGCCGGTTGTTAATGGAATACAAGAAGAGACTTCCAATCAAAGATGCCCCCATCTATGAAAGACAATGCTGTAGTTTGTCAAGTAAATCTTGGTATCAAGGCATTCAAATACTCTCGCTTAGTGGAAGGTTGTGACTTGTTGTAGCAGCATCAAAATGCAGAGTGGATCGTTGTTCCACCTTCATTATAATATGGTATATTTTCCTGGGTATGCAACTATTAGCCCCTTTGGTTTAATAGGATCAGAGGAATTGTTTGAATGATAGATTTGTATAAGCATTTGGAATAGTGCTTTCATAGAATGTCTTGGTTGTTCTTGTTCCAATTGTAGTGAAATCAAGTGTACATTATGTGCATTGTTCGCTATTTAAAATCTGCAATGTCTTTAGAATTGCTTGCACGCCTTGATTCAACAGATGTCCGAATATGTAGTATCTAATTTTCAATAATGAAATGATGTTTTGTGACTTGAAATTCAAGATTGATACGTTTTTCAATACAGCCTACTCGAGGACGAGGCAAATCCACTTGCAAGTCATAAGACTCGTTCTTTGTTTTTTCTGTTTGTGAATGTCTCATCAACATTGTCGGGTTTTTCTAGTTCATCAAGTGCACCTTCTAAATCACCCCATGTTGGACTAACATTGTATGTAAATCTAGATTCATTGGTTTGTACTGTAGTCTCATAAGAAATATATGCATCTTCCCATGTAGGGGAGTTATGTTTTAATGTGTTTTTATTTGATCAAAATAAACGCATTAAACAATAGTTTTTCTGGCCAGTTTTCATAGTCAATACGTTTGTTGTATCATTAAAAGCCGTGACATGTAGGGTTTTTTCTTTGATATGGGTGCACCATTTGTTTTGTAATGTGATACAAATCCTGCTAAGCATATATGCTTAATAGGATAGGGATACTGAGGTAATAATCAATAATAGAGCCACAAAGCACATCCTCTAAATTGTCAGGATCTTGTTCTAGAAAAGATGGTGGTTTAAGCACAAATGTGCATTTCTCAAGGAGATGTTTATGAAGAAAACATTTTGAACTACAATTGAGGGGTAGGGAAGTGCAATGTGGACCCGCTTGTTGCGCATACATTTGTTGAAGATTAAGTAGTAATGTATTCTGCCGCGCATGTATCCTTTGCATAGCATCAATATGACTTATTCATGTTCTTTGTGTATTCTTAAGGAATCACTTGTCATAGATTTGTCAACCTTTGTCATATACTTAGGCACAATATGATGTTGCAAGATATGCATTGAGGACATACTATGAATCTGTATTTGCATTCCACATAACCTGCATGTCCTTGGAGAAACTATTGTTCCAAATATGGAAAGCCATTTAAAATTGTTGGTTGTTTATGTAGATTGTATGGCTTGATGTACTTCATCTTCATAGATTTAGCTCATTAAGAAGTCGCTAGAAAGCTCATTAATTCATTGAAGTCTCGTTGTTCTAGATATGTGAACAAAGATTTTGATTTTTCAATGAGAACGTTGTCCTCTAAACTAATTGGCTTTGTTATTCTTGTTGTTCTCATTGGTAGCACATGGAATTTGTATTTGCAATGTGAATTTTTTTCATTTTTAAAGCATTCAGATGATCAATGTTTATGAACTTTGGAAAGTTTTGGATCCAAATGATCTATGTTGCATGTTATGTATTTTTCCCCAAACCGCCTCAATCTGCAAGTTGTTGTCATTTCCATAGACTGGTGCATCCTCTATCCACAATAGTGTGTGGTCATGCTCACTCCCTCTATTCTCGAACTTTAGTCACAAAAACGTAGTCCCATATTTTCCTCAACGCTTCATCATGGCATACCAATTGCCTCAAAAGCATTTATTCTATGCCTATAGTAGCAAGTACATGTCATCTAACTTTTCATGAGGTGGTCAATGTCATCATTTCCAATGTATCGGGCTTTTGTTTTTCCTTTTGTTCCTATACAATGCGTACATTGTAGCCACCAATGGATCCCAACTATGCTTTGCACTTGTAAATGTGGTGAAAAATGCTGGCGGTCCCAATTGTCGGATCACTGCAAAAATAGTTTTTTTTTTTTTTTGTTGCAAATAGTCACGAGAGATGTGAATGTTTTTGAAATCTATGTATCCAATATTAGACTTCATAATTTTTTCTAGGTTTACTTAGTACTTGACATCCTTGGCCAACAATTTTCTTCCTTGTAGCTGGCCTTTTTTTTATTCACACCCACATGCAAGAGAGTACTTGCTCAATTATTATGCACATTGTTTTAAAAACAAATTTGTCATGTGACAGGAGAAGCAACCGCCTGAATGTAGCATCTCCCATCTAACTATTTTATGATAACTGAAACATTTTGTAATGTCATTGGGATGGATCTCCATGACCGTTGTTGGGAAGTTCATTTCCTCAACAAATTTTTCCTTGAATATTCCAAGTGGATGCTCTTTCAACAAGTGCAATTGACAATCTTGTTCTGAAAGCCACTGCACGTAATTCATGGTGCGAATCCATTATCAATGTTTCCATATGTATTTCATTCTTCGATTCATCACTTGTATCAAATTCAATAGCAATTTCGAAAGTCTGTGCAGAGTTTTCATCCCCTCTTCTCCAAGAATATCGTTCCAGTTCTCATTTATACAAATGCTATGTGCTTTGCGGCTGTAATCTCAACATAAATCTTTAATGTCATGACAACATGCACACACACACTTTACTTGTCTAGTATACATTCTTGTATTGCAAACATATTTTGAGAGCTACAACAATTGTCATTGTATCGCTAATGAATTGTGGCGAGGCTTTTTGTACAACATCTAGTTGGACATGCACAATAATAATTGATCATGTTAAGCCCATTCGGGGTCATTTATAGCCCCAGTGTCTGATTGCAGCAATGTAATTCAATGACAGCCCTCTTCGCTATGTAAGTGTACTCTGGCATCCCAGAAGGGTGTATTACATCTTATTTGCAGGTTAGCGCTAAAAAGTGTGGGTGTGCTTTCCATTTTCAAGGATCGCTTACGTGGAAGACAACATTGCCACCGAAAATGTTCATCACTTAATGTCGCTTCAGGTATTATGCTTCCAACTCCAAAGGTGAAAGACTTAATGCAAAATTCAATTGATCGCAAGTCACACATGCAATGGAAGGAGTGTCTTTAATTTGTTTCCTATAGATATAAGCTGCACTTTCTTCCTATACAAGCATGCAGAAAGTGTTTAAGGTTTTCACATAGTGCTGCATGGTGGCCGGGTTTTGTGGCCACGGCGATTTTTTCCTCAAATACCATGACCATTGGGGATATGTGGTTGTACCCGGTATGTCACGAGATCTATTTTTCAACATGTGGTAGTACCCTGTGTATCTCTACGCATTCATTTTTTCAACATGTGGTAGCTTAACTTATGGTTTCCAGTTGAAACTAGTTTTACTTGTTGACAAGCCATGTTGAGGTGGAATCGACATTTTTTATGACCATTTCATCCTCACCATCTCGATGATGCAAACCGCGGATGTTATTTTTCATTGGATATGTGATGTTTGTGTTTAGCAGAAAGTGCTAAAATGTGATTGTGTTGTGCACGAACAAAATTTTTTAGGTTGTGATATGTGAGTTTATATCTAAAAGGAAGCCGTTAATTCAATGTATTTTTTCTCAATGGCCCTGACCTTTTTCAAGTTATGATAAGTTAGTGTACCCTTTTTGTTTAAGGTCTATATGACCTCATGACAACTTCGATGAGTTTCATTCTTATTAATAGCATGTGATGCTTATGTAGATTCAATGCATTTTGGTTGGCATGGATTAATCGGATCCCGAATCCGGTAGTAATTTTATAATTAACCACCGCATTTTTTCTCTCTCATGTATGACCCTTCGTTGTGATAAGTCACATTTTTGTTTGTTCAGATGGCCTCATCGCAACTGGGACGAGGTTCATTCTCATTAAATAACATGCTATGCCTATGCAGATTCGATGTGGTTTGGCTTCTGTTTTGACAAGGAACCTCCGAATCGGGTAGTATTTCTCATCAAAGGTTGATAATGGATACATGACATATCTGTTTTCAACGACATGATGCCAATTTTTCGATCGTAGTTTGAATCAAAACAGTAGGAATGGACAGTACCATCCGACAAGGCCGACCAGACGTGGATATTTACTATGAATATGATATATATCCATTGCAAACATAATCTTCCATCCTCTACATTTCCTTTCTCATATTGTGTTGCCATGTTTACAAGGTAATAAGCTCTTAACTTCCAATTATCGGTATACTTTCTATGAGATATGGTAAAGGTGTTGATGCAAGCAGTTAAAATTATGTTGGCTGCCGCCTATAATTACATTGCAAAGTGCTGATTGTGACAAAGTGTAAAGTTGTAGTGAGTGCACATCGAACTCTATTGCTAATAACAGAAAATTGCATTGAATAGACTATCCCCACAACTAGATGCAATAGTTGTCGCTATGTGCAATTCATGGGAGTGTATATGATGCATAATCTGTTTCCAATGTGATTGGGTCTTTGCAAATGAGGGACAAGTGAATATGAGGTCCTCCAAGATTTCATATGGATAATTTCTATAGAGTAGTGGTTCATAATGACTACTGACAGGATTGGCATCATGGAACAAGATGCACTATGGATCCCTAGAGGCATCTTTGTTGAATAGTAGATATCTTGTTTTTCTTTTCAATGACCATATTCCAATCGATATATTCAACCACTTGGACAACCACCGTATACAAAATGTATTTCCCCAAATTCCCCTCTCATGTGCAAGTAGAACTGGAGATGTAGACAACTACATCTTTGAAAAATAATGAAGCTATCATGTTTTCCATGCAACTGGAATATAAAATCAGATGCCAATTCTTATTGATATGACTCCAATGCCTCAACATCATCATTTTCAAACAACCCAAGAAATAAGCTATCAATCCATTGCACAGGTCGGTCGAGGAATAACAGAATGCAATAGAACTTGAAATGCATCAAGAGGAAATCTCCTATTGTGCATACTCTTAGAATGCATCCAATCTAAAAAGCCCATTGTTATGCACACCGGGTCAATGTTGTCATGTAAAATGGAGCTCTGTATCTATTTCATAACACTAACATCTATTACTTGATTCATCTCTTGTTGTGATTTTCACATGTTTTAGCTTTCATTCGGACACATGCAAATAGGGAAAAGAAAATGAAAACATAGAAGTCCTGGAACTGCGATACCTCAATTATGCTTATGTATCCTTCAATCTTCTTCCTGTCAAATTCAATCGCGCTAGTCATTACAACATATGACAAACAAACAAATGTATAGTGAACAATGAACCAAACATAAGAGACAACGCAATGAAATAACACTATAAATTTGTTTAGCACAAAGACCGAGTATTCAAGGCATATCATTTTTAACCTATTCCATGTGTGCATCCTATAAGTGTTTTAGTAGACGAAGATGCTTTGGTAAGACACAAAGGACAAATATAAAACCAACAAGTAAACACATGGTTTTGATTCAAAGAATAAAAAGAGCCCTATCATTGCTGTCCTCGGGTGTGATGCTTGTCTGCAACGACAACTCAATTTGTTTTGTAAACCCATTTGCATTGCTATTTTCAAAAGAGTTATGGTACGATATCCAAGACGTGGAAGTTGGAATATGTGATTGGAATGGAACAACCTGGAAAAATGCACCAAATGTATGGTTTCTAGGAACATAAAACAGGATAGTATCCATTTCCTTTTATGTCATTGTCACAAGAATGACAAATGTCCAACATCGACATTCAAAGGGGAAATACTACATTTGAAGGAACAAACTGAAAAATGCATCAAACGATGGTTTTAAGCAAGGACTAGAGAAAATGAGAGAAAATATGGTTATGCATAAAGGTGGGTTTTGTGTCGAACATTGACTTTCAAGAACAAGGACAAGACAACAACACAAATTGTTTATCCGCTTGTAGCAACAGCCACACAGAAGATGTCTCCTAAGAGGATTTTGACCTGCATTCCTAGTATTGAAAATTCTGTTTGGTAAGCCGCAAATATAGTAAACAACAAACAAGGAATAGAAATGAAACCATGGCATTGAAACTTACCTATGAATGGGGAACGACATTGCAAGCACAGCCCAAACGTACAAGTAGAAATTGCAACAATAGGGTCCACTACGATGCATGACCCCTAACCTTGCAAAGTTGAAGAAAGCAAGAGAAAGAAAAAAAAAAACCAAGCTGAACAAGCACCAGAGGTCCAATTGCAAATGAGGACCCCAACTTTGCAAAGTTGAATCAAACAACACAAGCAAAGAGATCTAACAAACCAACGAAAGCAAGCATCAACCAAAGGAACCAAAAGAAAATGTCGTGTTTGAAGAACAATATTGCCCAAATTCATTGCATACAACACTATAACAAAAAATCAAAGGAAATTGTATCAACACTGCTGAGTAAACATTTAACTGTGAGGTCTCGTTGTGTAATCACTTACAATGTAATCAAGGGCCTCAGACTCAGTAAACATTTAAGAAAGAATGAATGTGGCAGGCTTTGCTTACGTTAAATACTTAATAATAAAAAAAAAAAAAAAAAAAAAAAAAAAATAACAAAGAAAAATAAAACAATAATAATAACAATAGTTCAACAATGGAGACTATGCAAAAAAAATTACTCAAAGGAAAAAGTAATATGAAGTCAACTAATAAAACTGACTATCCATGCTCAAAACTTTGATATCTAAACATTTCAATATGAATAGTACAAATTCAAAAAGACCATAGATGATAAAAAAATTGGATATGCCAACATATAAAAACATTGGGAATAACGGTTTAATAATAAGTCCTCAAATCTATTATCCAATGAGATCATGACATATAGGGTTTTTTATTATAAAAATAATGTTTTTAGCTCTAATCAACAATAGAGATTATGCAAAAATTTGTATTCAAACCACAAACTAATATGAAGTCAACTAATTATCGATCACTATAATCCATCTAATGCTTTGACATGGACTAATAATAACTCATCCCATAATTATTATTAATAATAGTGAAAGGGATTTGTGTAAAGTCAATGGTTAGTAATTATCTTTTATAATAACAAAATAAGCTTCTATATTATGAATCTATATCCCCTCAATTCCTTGATTAGTCAGACAGTGTTGTTTTTTATATTTAAAATTAATAAATTTTACTTTAAATGTGTACAATATACCTTCAATAGAGGTTTTTCATAAACTTTGACAAAATATACCAATTGGTTATGCAAAATGCCAAAGTTAAATACAATTTGGCTTCTATCGAAAAGTATATCCCTACTTTGACAAGGACTAAAAACGTTGAAAAAGTTTTTTATTTTTAATGGAAAAATTCAAAGCACTTAATAGATCCACCATCTTTAGATGTAGTTAGTCATTTTTTTTCTAATATTCGTTAAAGCATCTTTAGATGTAGTCTAACTTTTTAATATTGATAAAAGAAATATATTTATATAATATATATATATATATATATATATATATAAGAAGCAGGAGCTGAGTGCTATAAAAAAAAAGAGGATTGTTAGGGAATTTTCTGTGAAAAATAGCTTAAGGAGAAGTAGACTTTGACATGATAATTAAGGAGAAGTAAGTATTTTACAATCTATATCTTATATTAGTAGTCTATTTATTATACCATTATATTAGTAGTTTATTAATTCAACTTATTGTAATTTTTTTGGATTTAAATTGTTGTCATTTTCAATTAGTTGGTTTTGAGCATAAAAAATTTTATTATTTTATTATTATTATTTTATGGTTGTGACATAAATATATATTAAATTAATTAAATATTTTAAAATTAAAAAAATTAAAATTAAAATTTTCAAAATATTATTATTTTAATTTTATTTTATTTTAGTTTGAAGATTAATTGTTACAAATTAAAAAACATTTATGATTAATTTTATTTGGTTTGGTTTGAAGATTAATTGTTAGAAATTAAAAATAAAATAAAATTAAAAATATATATATATATATGTTTTTTTTTTTTTGAATTTGACACATAGTTGAAAAGTAGTATAGACCATTTAACTTATTGTTCCATCTTCTGCTAGTGAGAAGCATGTAGGCTATGTGATTAATTTGAGGTGATATTTTTCTTTTAGATGACGAAGCTCACAGGCTAGGTAGGTAGACACTTTCTAATCCTAAATCCTAAAATTATTTTTTGGATATATATGCTATGTATATTGAATTGTTCGTACGAACAATCTTTTCTAATTGAGGGATTTCTAATGTGTGTTGTGGTTTGGTTGAATGCAATGGTCCTTTAGCTTACTGTTTCATCTTTCGCCCATTTGAAACATATAGGTTATGTGATTAATCCGAGGCAGTTTTTTTCAGTAAAATGACTGAGAACATGCAATTTTCACAGGCCAGATAGGTAGACAATCTCTCACCCTGTATGTGATGCTAAAACATAAAATTAATTTTTGACTGGTAACCAAAATTTCAAGACAAAAGATCTTAGTAATAGAAAAGCAAAAATAGTTGGAAAGCAAAAGTGGTAAAATCCACCATCTATTATTCTTGTATGGGTGTATATTTTAGATTTGATTTTTTCCTATCTTCTTCAACAATTTTATTCTTAATAGGTATGGATGAATCATGTGTACTTGGTAATATGAGAGGATTAGGTTAATTAATCAATCGACATAATAATCAAAACATGTATATAGTACCACCAACATAGATCCATCTTAACCCCGGATCTATCAAGTGTCAAGAGGGTTCAAATCTATAGAGGTGCAAACCTTTAACCTTTCCTTAAGTTTTGCACTCTAAAAAAAGTTTTCACTTAAAAACATTGGATCTCTCAACACTTAATAAATTCAGAGTTAAAATTGATCTATATTTGTATATTATTCAATTACAATTAAGTTAGGGTATTTAAAATATTATTATTCAATTACGATTAAATTAGAGTATAATAAATTTAAATGTATTTTATATTAAATTAGAGTATAATACATTTAAATGTAATTTAAATTAAATTAGAGTATAATAAATTTAAATGTATTTTAATTTTAATTTTATTAAAATAAATTTAAGTACATTTTAAATAAAAAAAATATTAATTTAAATGTATTTTAATTTTTATTTTATTAAAATAAATTTAAGTACATTTTAAATA
>SNQJ01S0025324.1:84764-95567 GCA_010110895.2 Picea sitchensis
TCCAAAGGATATAAGAGATTTGTCTTGAATGCAACGCAGCAAGCCATTAATACCACATAGTTATGTAAATTGTTTTGCTCAGGCGCATTACTTACTCAACTGTACTCAACTGTTGATAATAGTGAGTATTTCCCAACTAATTCGGCAGGGACTGCATTGCCATGCAACCCTTGTTAATGTACATGTTATTTCTTACCTTGTAAAAAATAATTTTCAATCTTTTCCTTTTTCCTTTTCTTTTTAACCTCATGTCACCCTCATAAAAAAGGATCTATATTTTCTACCTGTAACTCAAAATTGTGGGATTAGGAAGTAAAGAGGGGACAACTTCCATCCTCCAAGAGAGAATCCCCATATCCTTAGCTTTTGTTTTATCCTCCAAGACTAGATAGGGTTCCTCTAAATCTTAGATAGGGTTCCTTAGACTTCTAGACAAACATAATTAAATTTCTCATAATCTTATGTATGTTGATTTTCATCATCTTTTTTCTCTTCTTTGGCCAACAAAAATACTCAACTTTTTCATTTAGCCTAATCCCCTTTTTTATGTGGCAGATGAACTAGAGTATGAGGATAAGTATCATGTAAATGACCTATAAGATGACAAATCCAACATCAAAATGTTGTATTCTCATAATCCAAAAATCTCAGTCCATCTAAAAATTTTCCATTTGAGAATCATTTTGTCCAAAAAAAACCCAATCAATTTGAACACAAAACCGAATAAATATACATAGTCCAACAATAACTTTCTCAAAATCATTTTTGATGTAACTATCCAAATATTCTCAATATCCCCAATAACTAAAATATACCAAAAATGTAAAAAAACAAATGAAAATATGACAAACAAACTCCAAACTTTATTAAAATATATATCTAATTTTCTAGATTTTGCAAATACTTTTATTTTTTTTGTTTAAACAAATATAAACCCCACAATACATTAATACAATACAAATTATAACATGTTTTTAATCATATTGCTTAAATATGTCCTCCATAAATTTTGAAATGAATCTTAAAAAAAAAAAAAAAAACCTTTAAGACTTTTAATATTCACCTCTCGTGTCATTAAAACAAAAAAAATTAACCAAAAATTTTAATATATATTATTTTTAAAAATTTAATAAAAAAAATCAACATTAAACCTCAATTATAATAATTTATATTGAAACAAAAAATAAAATAAAAATAAAAATAAATATTATTTAAATTAATTAATTAAAAATAAATAAAAATCAATATTGAACTCTTAACTTTAACATGATAAAAAAAATCTCCCAGATAGGGTGACACGTCGAGCAGGCTGGTCAAGTGGCAACGAGTCGGGCAGCGCCATAAATAATGGCCACCGCTTCCCATCCTCTCACCATTAAAGATGGGAGGGCACCCGCGCAGTCATAACCAACTGACGAGTCCCCTCAAGCGCGTGAAGGGAACAGCACACCAGAGCATTAAGCACTCATCCTTAATGGTCGGCACTGTCACAATCAACCTCACCCTTATCAGCTGCTTGGATGGTTATGCGATGCATTTGCAAATTCAATTTGTGGAGTGCTGGAGCAGGGATAATCTCTTCGAAAATATCTCGGCCATAGCTCAGCTCCTCCACATGCCAAGAGCACGAGGACGGCCTCGTAGAGGCGCGGTGTGGTATGCCTATGACTCTCGCGGGAAGCGACAGAAGACATTTGAGCGAGCGTTGGCTCTAGCATCTGCTCGGGTAACCAGGAAACATGGGAGACATAGAACGCCACCCATGGCATACGTGGAGGAGGTTGCTTCGGACGAACCCATCCAGAATTGTCTAGAACACCTCCTTTTCACCGTCCCAGACAATTGGAATCCCCCCACGGCATTTGGAAACGAGACCAAGCTTCCAGCTCCCGGAACCTCTCACAGACGCAGGGAAGAAGAACAGGCAAAGGACTTCACAATCTGTTATGTCCAGGAAGAATTGTAGGGTAGCGGTGACGAGAAGGCTAACCCAACAAGCGGACCACCCCCAGAGACAGTAACTCGGTAGAATAGTCAACCAACAGGCCAGCTTAGCAAAGCCAATGCAGAAAAGGAGGGAACCCATGCTCAAGGGCCAAATCCCCTCTCCACTGTTCAGGAGGAATGGGAGGACCAACCTCCACACAACAATCCGGGCTATCTCGAGCTACTCTTCGAAACTCGCAGTACGGTGGATGACCAAATCTTCAAAGCCATTCAAATCTTCAAAGCCATTCAAATCGGCCATCGCCTCGACATGATGTATGCAACACACTCCAGAGCATCCCCACGACTATAGTGCCCTACGTGCGCGCAAGCCTATGCGATTCCAGCAGGATGGCGAAAGAGGGATGATGATGGCGAGTCGTCTGGTTAAAAGGTCATGAGAATGTTTCTAATTTGCAATTTTCTCTTAGCAATAGACTATAGCTATGTTAGCAGTTAGGATGTTAGAGATTGGACATAATCCATTATGGTTGCGCATCCTGGTTTCCTCCGGGCAGGACAACAGCCTGGAAAAAATTTGTTTGTTTGAAGACAGGTGGCATCATAAGGCTAACTGTCTCGGTTTCCTCTTAGTAGGCGGGACAGTTGGCGGCACTACCAGACTCTGTAAACATGCAATCGTAATATAAACAAGATCCTCCCCTTTTTAACTTAAAAAAAAAAAAACATGATAAAAAAATCACTCGAATAGGGTGAAGACAACTGGGGTTGTGGACACACATGCATCACACTTGGCCTCCACTTCGACATGCATTAATAGTCCAGAGAGGGGCAATCAAAGGCAACGACTTTAGGAGGGCATAGGCGACGACAGTTTGTGGGAGAGTCGGTACGTCCCCTTGCAAACCAGTTGAAGATTTCATGGTGATTATGATCCCTATAAAGGAGTGGTACAGTGGGATGAGAAGTGGCGTAATGGTTGGAGGTTATGTCATTATGATAGGGAGTATAGAGATAAAGATGATACATCATACCTTAAGTTAGTGGGAGGTCGATGTTCTAAGAATGATGGGTATTGAACGACCTCCAGGGCTATATTTGTTCGTGTCTGGTGGAGATGCTTCTATTGGTTCGAGATGGATATGGGGTTGAGAATGGCACTGCCCTGGTAACAACTCTGTCCCCATAGGGAGGAGCTCGTCTGATCAATTATATGTAGAAGGTAGTAGTGAGAAGTTGGATCTGGCTAATTTGTGGATTCTGGAGGCGGATTGGTTAATAGAGGTTTACATGGATTTTAGTTCCGTTATTTCTCTAATAGAGGGGCTTGGGGTGGAGAAGAGGGGGTGGTTCCTTCAAAGGTGGTGACGATCTCTCCTCGGTACCTAGGTGGTGAGAGGCGTTGGTTTCTTAAGTGGATCGAAGAGGGGGTTTGATTACCAGTGTTGCTAGGTTGTAGGCATGGCATGAGGAGTTGACAATGGTGGGAGAGCCAGGAAAAATAAAAGAAAAAGACGGAGCATGTAACGCTTCTTCCTCACAGGCTCAGGGGTCAGGGACCATGGTAAAGTAGAAGGCAGATAGAGCAGAGCGACAATATGAGGAGAAGTGTTATGCTAGGGCAAAGGAGGAGGTGGAGGAAGTCAAGGAAATAGTTATAGAAAAATGAGAATGAGCTTAGATGCTCATATTCTGGAGGAGGTAAGGGAGTGGGTGGAGGACCCTATATACTCACGAACCAGAGATACAAAATACTTTTGGATCGTCAAGACCTACTGGTTGGTTAAAACTCTGGTGGCTCAAGCGCTAGAGAAGGCTAATGAACACCAACGACAAATCCTCCATAAACTTAGGATCTTTGAGGGGAAATTTGAAGCGGTCTACAATTTAGTGTTCGGCGTCGAGATCATTGTGACCAAAGTGGCTAGTGTTGAAAGCAAAGGGAAGCAAGGCGAAGGTTCTACACGTTCTATGGGGACACATGCCAATCCAATCAAGGTGGATACTAATCATCATCTACTGGAGTGGACATAGGAGGATAACGAGAACATCAAGTTGGTGTTGGAGGTGGTTGTAGAGGAAACGACACTTCCTCCAAGTGTGAAATAATCAGTTTTAGAAATAGCTAATACATGCAGCTATAAATTGCCATGTCACATAGTATCTTTTGTGCTATATGGAGGGAAGAAACACTTATGACCAGTAAAACTTTGATAACAATTCCTAGTTGAGGATTTGGTTTCCTCTATTAGTAGGCCTCAACTAGATAATGGATGTATAACTCTTTTTCTTTAAATAATAGATAGATGATCAATGTGTTTTTTTAACTAAAAAAATATGATAAAAATAATATTTATACTATAAAAAAATTTCTAAAATACATAAATATTAAATATATTTAATTTAATATCACATTTTAAAAAAATAACAAAATAATTGTACGTAAATTTTTAAGTGAAAAAATATGATAAAAATCTAAAATACACAAATATTAAATATATTTAATTTAATATCACATTTTTAAAAAATAACAAAATAATTGTGCGTAAATTTCCCTTTCAAGTTAATTAATTTTTTTTTTAATTTTATTAAACAATAAAATCTAAAACCATTTAAATCCTCTTTTTATTTATTTTAATTAATAATTTTGATGATAGAAAATAAAAAAGATACCTTATAATGTATATGAAAGAGATATTCACATTTGTCGTTGTATTATATATATATATATATATATTAGTGCTTTTATCAATATAAAAAATATTGATTTAATTTTATATAAAAATATAAATGAATTTTTTAAATAAAAATGTAATATATTTTTTAGAAAAATTTATTAGCTACTTCTCATTTAAAACTATACTCAAAATAATAAATTAATAAATGAGATTTTATAGAAACTTCAAATTTTATCATATCACTTATAAAAATAGAATTTGAATGAGAAAAATAACATTTCAACACATAACCACTTAATTAAATCTAATTCACAATATAATTATATTATGTCTTTTGAAATTTCTATTTTAAAATATTTATACCTCTCACAAAATTTATTAAATATAGAATTTACATAAGTCAATGTTATCACAAAATTCTTTTACAATGTAATAAATAATTTAACTTGCTATTATATTATCTTTATTTCTTGCAATTTTTGTCTATTATTGAAGAAATACGTATAATGTTACATACAATTTAGATTGTAAATTATAGAGAATATGTTTAATAGCTAAAATTTACATTCTAAAATTTATAGGCATCATAATGTTTCTTAATTCTAAGTGTATATTAGAATCATAATCATATTTACTCCATTGAATTAAATTATATATAATATTATTATTTTAGTGTGAATGTATATGTTAAATTTGTTTGTCATTTTGTAGGTTATGTTAGTGTTGGAATTTTTTTTGGCAATTTTGTAGGGATGTTTTAGAAAGTAAATATCAATCGAATTTAATATGATATCTTGTGTCGAAATTGATTTGACTTGAGATTTATCATGCTTGATTATGTTGGAGTGTAACAATTTTTGTTGGCGTTGGAATCTAGATTATGAGAATACAATTTTTAGAGATCGTTTATGTCTAGAAACTGATCATTTGAAAGATACATGTCCCATAACTAAGATTTTATAAAGGAGGAAGGGGAAAACTCCTAAGCCCTACTCTTAGAATATTATTGATAAAACTTCTCTTAAGTATGCAACGATTCACTCCAAGCTTATTACTTCATTTGCAGTCTCAATTCCCCCTTGTTGCAAAGGATTACCCCTAGGCTTTAGTAAAGTAACATGAATCCACTCTTATATTAAAAACCCTCAAGTGGCTTAACAACCACATGAGTCAGATCACATTGAGATAGAAAAACACTACACCCCTACATTCGATGGAAAGAAGTTTGTCAACTAACTTCATTGTTGTGTTCACCAATGTTGTTCTATTTAATTGGGTGTAAAAACATTTATTAAAAAAAAATTAACAATAAAATATAACATTTAATAAAACAATGCACATGATGTCTCACTATGAGGCCGGAACAAGGCCTAATTATTATACTACCTCAGTATATAGCATTTGTTCATTGCTTTGACTACTTTATTATTTTCTTTTGACTTAAAATTTTGGCAAAATTTTATTTTCTAATATATAAAAAATAACATGTTTTTTAACACATTATTGGTTGGTAAGTTTGAAGCATTATTGGATGCTTCACGTGGTTTAAGAATTTCAATTAATTAGCTGGTTAATAATATGTTAGGTTGAGGTTTATATTTAATGGTGAAATAAATGTTATGTCTGCCTACTACTGCAACCACTGTGATCTTACACGTACACACATCTTATCAAGATAATCCTATGGAGGAAAAGAAATTAAATCGATGACAGGAACTCTGACGGTAGTGTGGTATCCTTGTTTAATATAATTATATGCCTATCGGTAGTGTGGTAGCCTCGCTGCATTGGTTTATATTTTTTATAAATCAATTTAAAAGATTAAATGTAATGTGAAGAGGTCATGAATTGAAATATGATTATTATTGTCAATATTATTTTTTTGATAAATACAATTTATATTATTTTTATATTAAAAATAGAATCAAAATCATATAAACACATTGAGTCATAAAATGAAGACTTTTAAATGTTTTATGATTTGGAATTTTTTTGTAAACATCATTGGAATTTTGCTATAAAAGAATTGTTGGAATTGCAATTTTTCATTGTTGAATTTGCATTTTTATTTCAAAAATGGATTCACCACTCTCAAAAATCCCTCTTGTATTTTGATTGTGCAATCCCAACAATTGATATCTATGGTTCAACAATTCTTCTAAATTTTTAAGTGGATTTTAGACAAAAAAAAAATTGAAAAAAATAACCAAAACAAAACAAATCAAATCATAACATGTTTAGACTACATACCGATAAAACAACTAAAACAAGTGAAATTAGCAACAAAATTGTTTATACCTGCCTCTTAAAAATATTTTAAAGCGGCAGTTATATGTAGTCCAAAGCTTAAAGTTAAAATAATTATAAAACACTTGAAACAAGTAATAATGTATCACTTATGCATAATATAAAAACAAAATAGAAATGATAATGGTTACTCCATGTTTTTTTAAATTTTTAGTAGAATTGGACAAAGATCTAGATGTTAATAACTATTAAAATTTTATATTATTTTCTTTTGACTTAAAATTTTGGCAAGAAACCTATTCTTAAACTTAATAAATACAATTTTATTTTTTTTATATATATAAAATAATATTTTTTTTAACACATGATTGGTTGGTAAATTTGAAGCATTATTGGACGCTTCACGTGATTCAAGAATTTCAATTAATTGTCTGGTTAATAATATGTCTAGTTGAGGTTTATATTTAATGGTGAAATAAATGGTATGTCTGCCTAAGACCGCAGCCACTGTGATCTTGCGGGTACACACATCTTATCAAGATCATCCTATGGAAGAAAAGAAATTAAATCGATGACAAAAACTATGGCGATAGTGTGGTATCCTTGTTTAATATAATTATATGTCTATCGGTAGTGTGGTAGTCTCGTTGCACTGGTTTATATTTGTTATAATTCAATTTAAAAGATTAAATGTAATGTGAAGACATCATGAATTGAAATATGATTATTATTGTTAATATTATTTTTTTTGATAAATACAATTTATATTATTTTTATATTAAAAATAGAATCAAATTCATATAAACACATTGAGTCATAAAATGAAGAACTTTAAATGTTTTATGATTTGGATTTCTTTTGTAAACAATATTGGAATTTGGCTATAAAATAATTGTTGTAATTACAATTTTTCATTGTTGAATTTGCATTTTTATTTCAAAAATGGATTCACCACCCTTAAAAATCCCTATTGTACCCTAATTGTGAAATCTTAACAATTGATATTTATGGTTCCAACAATTCTTCTAAATTTTTAAGTGGATTTTAGACAAAAAAAAAAGATTGAAAAAAATAACCAAAACAAATCAATCATAACATGTTTAGACTACATACCCATAAAACAACTAA
The DNA here is from genome assembly GCA_010110895.2 of Picea sitchensis. Classification (NCBI taxonomy): domain Eukaryota; kingdom Viridiplantae; phylum Streptophyta; class Pinopsida; order Pinales; family Pinaceae; genus Picea; species Picea sitchensis. Next base: position 92,765 of record SNQJ01S0025324.1, read on the forward strand.
AACAAGTGAAATTAGCAGCAAAGTTGTTTATACCTGCCTCTTAAAAATATTTTGAAGCAGTAGTTGTATGTAGTCCAAAGCTTAAAGTTAAAATAACTATAAAAACTTGAAACATGTAATAATGTATCACTTATGCATACTATAAAAGCAAAATAGAAATGATAATGGTTACTCCATGTTTTTTAAAAGTTTTAGTAGAATTGGACAGAGATCTGGATCTTAATAACTATTAAAATTTTCTATTATTTTCTTTTGACTTAAAATTTTGGCAAGAAACCTAATCTTAAACTTAAGAAATACAAAAATTTATTTTTTAATATATAAAAATAACATGTTTTTTTAACACATGATTGGTTGGTAAGTTTGAAGCATTATTGGAGGCTTCAAGTGGTTCAAGAATTTCAATTAATTGGTTGGTTAATAATATGTTCGGTTGAGGTTTATATTTAATGGTGAAATAAATGTTATGTCTGCCTACTACCGCAACCACTGTGATCTTGCGAGTACACACATCTTATCAAGATCATCCTATAGAAGAAAATAAATTAAATCGATGATAGGAACTTTGGCGGTAGTGTGGTATCCTTGTTTAATATAATTATATGTCTATCAGTAATGTGATAGCCTCGCTGCACTGGTTTATATTTGTTATAATTCAATTTAAAAGATTAAATGTAATGTGAAGGGGTCATGAATTGAAATATGATTATTATTGTCAATATTATTTTTTTGATAAATGCAATTTATATTATTTTTATATTAAAAATAAAATCAAAATCATATAAACACATTGAGTCATAAAATGAAGACCTTTAAATGTTTTGTGATTTGGAATTTTTTTGTAAACATCATTGAAATTTGGCTATAAAAGAATTGTTGGAATTACAATTTTTCACCGTTGAATTTGCATTTTTATTTCAAAAATGGATTCACCACCCTCAAAAATCCCTATAGTACCCTGATTGTGCAATCCCAACAATTGATATCTATGGTTCCAATAACTCTTCTAAATTTTTAAGTGGATTTTAGACAAAAACAAATATTGAAAAAAATAACCAAAACAAATCAAATCATAACATGTTTGGACTACATACCGATAAAACAAGTGAAATTAGCAGCAAAGTTGTTTATACCTGCCTCTTAAAAATATTTTAAAGCAGTAGTTGTATGTAGTCCAAAGCTTAAAATTAAAATAACTATAAAACACTTGAAACACGTAATAATGTATCACTTATGCATAACATAAAAGCAAAATAGAAATGATAATGGTTACTCCATGTTTTTAAAAGTTTTAGTAGAATTGGACACAGATCTAAATGTTAATAACTATTAAAATTTTCTATTGTTTTCTTTTGACTTAAAATTTTGGCAAGAAACCTAATCTTAAACTTAAGAAATACAAAATTTTATTTTTTAATATATAAAAAATAACACGTTTTTTTAACACATGATTGGTTGGTAAGTTTGAAGCATTATTCGATGCTTCACGTGGTTCAAGAATTTCAATTAATTGGTTGGCTAATAATATTTACGGCTGAGGTTTATATCTAATGGTGAAATAAATGTTATGTCTGCCTACTGTCGCAATCACTGTGATCTTGCAGGTACACACATCTTATCAAGATCATCCTATGGAAGAAAAGAAATTAAATCGATGACAGGAACTCTGGTGGTAGTGTGGTATCCTTGTTTAATATAATTATATGTCTATTGGTAGTGTGGTAGCCTCACTGCACTGGTTTATATTTGTTATAATTCAATTGAAAAGATTAAATGTAATGTGAAGAGGTCATGAATTGAAATATGATTATTATTGTCAATATTATTTTTTTGATAAATACAATTTATATTATTTTTATATTAAAAATAAAATCAAAATCATATAAACATATTGAGTCATAAAATGAAGACCTTTAAATGTTTTATGATTTGGAATTTTTTTGTAAACATCATTGGAATTTGGCTATAAAAGAATTGTTGGAATTACAATTTTTCATTGTTGAATTTGCATTTTTATTTCAAAAATGGATTCCCACCCTCAAAAATCCTTATTGTACTCTAATTGTGCAATCCCAACAATTGATATCTATGGTTCCAACAATTCTTCTAATTTTTTAAGTGGATTTTAGACCAAAAAAAAAGATTGAAAAAACTAACCAAAACAAATCAAATCATAACATGTTTAGACTACATACCCATAAAACAAGTGAAATTAGCAGCAAAGTTGTTTATACCTGCCTCTTGCCAACCAACCTGAAATCAGGCTACGAGAATCGTACCTGGCCCATTCGCCGCTTACTTTTTCAGTCTTTCCATACCAGCATGCGCCAAGGCGCAGTTTATACCTGCCTCTTAAAAATATTTTAAAGCAATAGTTGTATGTAGTCCAAAGCTTAAAGTTAAAATAATTATAAAACACTTGAAACATGTAATAATGTATCACTTATGCATAATATAAAAGCAAAATAGAAATGATAATGGTTACTCCATGTTTTTAAAAGTTTTAGTAGAATTGGACAGAGATCTAGATGTTAATAACTATTAAGAATGTCATATGTGTCAATTGAAGTCTTCAAAACCCGCTAAAAATAAATTAATAAATAAAAATGGTGGTATATTAGTCCTATCCATTACACTCCAAAATATAATTGAATTTGAATACACATGCTCTTAGTATAATTGAATTTGAATACACATGTTCTTCTAGATTTCTAAGAGGGTAAGGGACTACTTGCAATTCTTTAGAATTTTGTTTCTGTACTCGAAAGCATTAAGAGAAGCTTTCCAAGATCACCATAGTTTT
>SNQJ01S0025324.1:124280-142504 GCA_010110895.2 Picea sitchensis
CATCTTTTGTGCTCTGTTAGATTTGTGTGGATAGTTTCAATAATTACTTCAATGAATTTATCACATGAAAAATAAGGAATTTAGTGAACTAGTTTTAACTCTTTTGATGCTTGCGAACTAATATCTAGCTTCAACTTTTACTTCCAAAAGAGAAATATTCATGAACATATTTACAGAAGAACTAATGTTACAACATAAAGTGGATCAAAATAAAATTGATAGCTTCATAAACATATTTACACAAAAAAAAATCCCTAATTTACATTGTAGACTGTTCTTTCAATATGTACTAAATTTTAGCGAGTCTATAGATTTCTCTCTTGCTTTTCATCTTAAATAGGCAAGGACTTAGTTTTTCTGCAACTTTATATTGTTAAATCTAGAATTTACATAAATCTATATTAACCCTACAAAGTTATTTACAATGTAATAGATGATTTGGCTTGCAATTATGTTATTTGTCATCTTTATTTCTTGCACATTTTTCCTATTGTTTAATAAATACTTATATTCTAATACACAATTTAGATTATAAATCCTTGAAAATATGTCTAGTAGTGAAAGCTTCCATTCAAAACTTATAGCCATCATAATGTCTCTCAAATTCTAAGTCTATAAAGAATCATAACCATGTCTATTAAATTGATTTAAATTATGCATGATATTATCACTTTTATGTAAGTGTGTATGTTAAAAATAGTTGTTCTGTCAAAGTTGGAATTAATGACAATGTTGCGGGGATGTTTTAGAAAGCTAATATCAATTGGGTACAACATGGCATTCTTACATGCTCTTGCATTTGTGTTGAACTTGACTTGAGATGAGCCGTCTCATACTTGGTTATTTTGGAGTTGAACAATTTTCATTAGCGCTAGGGTCTCGATTATGAGAATGAAACTTTATCTGCAAATCCCCACAAAAGGTCTCAACATGAAAGTACTTATGTTTGGTAGCATGGACCTTGGATTTCTTTGGGCGGGCCACGACCTGGTGTCTAACAAAATCTGAGTATGATGAATGAAAATCTTCATGGAACAAGTCTGCATCCTTAAAAGGGTATGTATCAAGGGATGACTGAAGATCATCCTGAGTATGCTGCAATAAGTCATCCTCAAAGGGGCAGAACAAATATGTAGCTATATCATCACCAGGCTGCCAAATATCTTAATCATACATGCATGAAGACCAATCCTCTGAAAATGAAACCCCCTCTGCCTGAGAGCTACCCTCAATGTCATAAATGGGGTCTCTATCAAATTTGAAACAACCAAGATCACTTATGCGTCTTCCAATCTGTATGAAAGTGTCTATAGGCTCATCAACCATATCGAAGGGTGCTTTCATAATACCATCAATATGACTAGAAATGACCATCTTTTCATCTTCGTGTGTAGGAAGAGTAGAGGCATGGATGTCTTCAACTAGACCTTCAAATTCTTCATCATCAAAACTGATCGCTTGTTCAACATTATGTGGAGGAGGAAAATAAAATTGGAAAACCTCACCTTCATCAAGCAGGATCAAAGATAGTGGTGCCTTGATATGTTGCGTTTTATTATAATTCTTCTTTCGTCTTATGGACACACCCCTCCATCGTCTCTTCATTACAAGAGGCTTGATCCTTAACGAATAATTATTTGCTTTCTTTCCAAGTTTTCCTCCAATACTTCTTCACTTTCGAGGTCATGGAATAAAGTATCATCAAGCTCTTCGGAAGGGTCACAACTCATCGTGTTCTCTTCTTGATGAATTTCTTCATACTCAAGGGCAAGAAATAACTCTCTTATGTGATTCATCATTTCTTTAGCAGCTTTATTAACAACCTTCTCCTTTTCCATCTGTAAAAATGTCTATCGTTGAGTCACAACAATTTCTAGATGAGGGTTCATCCGATGGTGCCATAATTCCATTGACTAAGAAGACACCTCAAAGGAGTTGCCAGGTGATAATAAGTCTCACCAAAGGAGGAAACAGAAAATAGGGAAAGGTGGGTTCATGGAAGTGGAGTCACTAGATGAACTTCAAGAAGAGTTCATCAAGGGTGGTGTTATCACCATAACAATTATACATGAAATCTGAGTTTCAGATTTAGCGGGGGACTAAAGCAATGTAGAGACATGGCGCGATTTGGAGGTCCAGGTCATATGTGGCGGCATGTCGACAAATATAGCGGGAGCACAAAAGAAAGGATCCAACAAACCGTAGATGTTGAGGCGGCCCAGATCAACGGTCGAGACTCGTATCAGGTAGAGAAATAGCACGAAGTTTAATTATGTGAAGGCAGGCTGGGGAAAACCACCATGGTTTCATTCGTGGATGCGTGGCTCCCTCAAAGGTACATTAGGATGAAAAGAGGTCTACCTAAAACCATTTTCCCAAAAGCCCCGATGTCACGTGTTCTAATACATCAAATCAACAATTCATGTGGGGGAGGGCGACGGCTGGTCAAATCACCTCACGCCACTCGTTCAGGTACTTCACGTCCGTGCAATGTCAGGTGAATGTCGTCGGATAACTAACTCAAAGGCTAATCATTCGAAATAGATTGGCCAAGCATGATAAACCAACGTACCTGGAAGTAGTATTGTCAGTAATTCATGATTAGAACTCAATGACTACCGATATTCAAATATGGGTGGCGTTATTCTGCTTCGGGAAATCATCGTCTCATTCATAAGTGGAGTAATCTCCAAGTGGATCGACTTTCTGATTTCTGTAGAGTTAAGGAAAACAAAAATCGTGGTCTCTACAAAATTGAAAGACATGGACAAAGCCAATCAAATAATATCCAGTGAAACATGGTTTTCAACTAACATGACAAGTTTATCAATGAGTAAGAAATAAAAGTCGATTGCACAGATATTAGCAAGAAAATTTCATACTGACCCTGCGACAGAACCAAAATCATGGGTCAGACTAAATCCTATCATGAGGGATATAATTATCAACGGACACGTGGAAAAAATCTACAAGCGAGCAATGAAGAAGAAACAGAGCAAACGACAGAAGGCATAAATCAGAGCTGAGGCGGTTGAGAGCATTGGGGAAAATCAACCAGTCTGGTTGAGCACTCTAAAGGAAGAAATCGCCAAGCTGGAATAAATTCTCAAGTAGAATTGAGTACGTTCCAACAAATTTTGGACATATTGCATTCAAAGAAAAGGCCGCAGATATGTCAGACATGTCCGTAACGATCCCTTTAAAGTAGGAGAATTGTCGTTATACATTACTCATTTAACTGACTTATATTTTTAGAATTCTGGGGAAGTTTAATCATTTTGAATTCCACGAGTAAATCTTCTATATATATCATTCCGAATATATAGAAAGGAGGAGAGAAAGAGGGCCCTACCCTCATATCAGGAAAGTTTTGTAAAATCATGGAGCTAAACTGAATATATAATGCAGAAGCGGTTGTTAAACTATTTATGAAAAGATTCTAATTAGCAATGATATGAGTTTTGTTCCCTTTCGTAGTATGTATTTCTTGTGTCTCTGAAATCTCATTTACAATTTCTTCTTTTAAATTGGAGAGTTAGAAGTTTGGAATTCGTCTGATGACGCTCTAGACTTAGCAATTTAAATTCATGTGATTCTCTTCTTGACTAGGTCAAAATTCATTCAAATATGCTCTGATACAGTTACGTGTTTTTCCTTTCCTCTATTGCCATGCAAATTTTCAATTCAAACTCAGACTCATTGCCTCATTTAGCCTTTTCCTCTTGATAGTTCTCATGATTTGTAAATGCATTATTCATGTTCGACTCCATAGCCCAAATATCACCTCTATTCTTTCAGCAACCCTATAACACTCGACAAATCTAGCCACCAATATCCCAAGAAATATCAAGTGACACGAGAGAACCCTCTCTGAGTTGAGCAGGCTAGTGTTTCAGCTCTAACGTAGGTTGAAATAGTGCTCCCTATCCTCTGTTTTGACAGCCGAGCAGATTTACAGGGTGTTAACATTCTGGCACCGTTGTCGAGGATGAAATTGAAAATTTTCTCTGGCAAAGAACGACATGGTTGATTTCTAAGGTCTGAGAGTAGTAGACACTTAGGCTCATATTGGTTGTGTTCCTACTATGGTGACTCCACACATCAAAATTCAATTTGAAGGTGATTCCAGTAGTAGAAGAATCCTGAATTTTCAATGGCGAATCCACTCTCAATACATAATCCAACTTCCAAAACATTATTGGCGACTCCACTCAAGCTTCAAATATAATTCAGAGACTCCACTGGAAGGTCATATCCCTTGACATAGGCATGAAAAGGAAAAATGGAAGAAAGAAGGTACTTGAAATGGGATCTTTTCCAAAGCATTTTACTATTTGATATAAGTTGCCTCTGCTATTGCCTTGAATATGCCAAACAAATTTTTATTTACTAGTTGCATTCTGATGATGATCATGAGAATATTGCAATTGTATACCCTCCTCTTAAAGTTGTACATGCATATCCTCACTGTATCACTGATTTTGATAAAACAATTCCATTTGGGCCATGTGAGGATCATAACCAAGTTGATGAGCCCCTTGAAGCCAAGGATGATATTTCCCCTCCTGTACTTGCTCCAACGTCCTCCAAGACCCAACATAGATACACACCGTTGAAGCTACCCCAAGTCCTCCACTATTTCCCTCCAAAATACTATGAGTATCTACCTGTGTTTGATGGGGAACTTGTTGTAATCTCAGCTGAAAAACACATCCAAGGGTTTGAGCATTTTATAGATTTGTTTGAGATTGACCATGATAATATTTGTATGAGGGCCTTCTCTCAATCCTTGAAAGGGGACACCAAATATTGGTTTAAACGTTTGCATCCATAGACGATTAACTCATGGGAGGAATTAAAAAATTCATTTTTAAAGTTTTGGGGCAAGAAGAAATATTTAGATCTACAACTTACAGAGTTCTATGCCTTGGAAAGCTAGAGCAATGAAACTATTTCTATATTCAGTAGAAGGTTTTCCAGTATTTATTACAATTTGCCCAAGGAAATTCAACCCACTCAAGTTGTTGCCATGCTCCATTATACAACAACTCTGCATCCAAATTTGTCTTTTCTACTGATGGAAAGAAGACCTAATTCCTTACAACAAATGTTTAATGATGCTCAGGAGATTCAGCACAATATCCAAGCATGTAAACAGATTCGAAATGAGGAGTTAGATGCTAAAGAAAATGACAAAGAATTTGAATAGTAAACGATTGATTTAAATCTTGAACATAGATTTAATAATATCATATGTCCTCTTGAAGTTTTTAATGCCAATGATTCTGCAAAAAATCATATTCCACTTGTTGAAAGAGGAGGTGTTGATTTAGCTTTTGATCCATCCCATGATGAGCAAAGGGCTTATTATTTTATGTATTCATTTGTAGACAGTCAAGAAGATGAGTTTGCAAATCATTTTTTTGAAGAACATAATGATGTTCCAAGCTTGTTCTTGTTAGACGACATTACATATGTTGTTGATTTGCCTATATATGACAAATATGAGGATGATTGTGATGTTGAAGACGTTCCTTTTCAGCAGTGTAGTGAGATAAATCAACCTACATATCACAGTTACAAAGAGAAAATTATTGGATCGGCTGAAGAGAATTCTCTACCTTTATGCTTTGCTGCATTTAAATTGTTGAAAGAAAATTCTAAGATCATTATTGAGGAAAACGAATTTGTGCTGATGCAAAATCACACTAAACCAACGAAACAAATTGACAAGATATTGCAACACTCTTCTCATGTGTTTGATGACCCTATTACTTGTTGTGTAGAAGATCTTGTCAATGCAAAAGTGCAGCCATTGGTCAAAGATAAAGTTGAAAATGAGCATGTTCAACAATCCAAAGAAATTAAAAAATGTGCCTATGACAACAATGAAGAGAATGAAGAAATTTTTGAATCAAGTAAAAGAACCTTGCCATTGTGTTTTTCCTCTTTCAAACTGTTGAAACAGGGAGTTCTAACTTCATTCACAGTGGTAATGTTTTACATGAGAATCTTGCTATCATGGAAGGAGACCAACTACATTCACATGCATTAAACGATCATGTAGTTGATTACTTGAAAAGGTGTTCCAATTTAGAGTTGCAACCTGTGCTTAACCACCATATTAAAAAAGAAGAAGTTGATCAAGAAATTGTTGTTAAAGGTCATTTTCCTTCTCCTGAAACTAATGTAGATGTTCAACAATATTTCTAGCAAGACAAAGTATTTCAAAGTTGTCTTTCTTCCCTTGAAAATGACGTGGTGGTCCTATTTCTAAGCGGCCTAGACACAAATGAAGATTCTGAAACTGCATCTATGGAGACTCCAAGCAACGAAAAAACACTTGTAAAGGAAGCCTGCTTTTCTGTCTTGGCTCCTGTAAACGAAACATTCTTTCATATGATTCATAACCCCAAGCCACATTATATGCAAAAGGTTTACAATCAGAATCTACAAATAATAGTGGATTGCAATCTTAAGGATAAATAAAGTGATGAATCGATGTTTGTATCAAATATGAGTCTTTTTACACCAGACAATGTTCTCCTGCCATGGTTGCCTTATGACTCAAAAAGATCCTACTACCAGACTTCTCAGCAAATCTGTCAATTTCACAATAGAAATCAACAAGTTAAATCCCTTGAAAACAAAAATACAGTGGAAGGAGTGAAACAAGATGGTTGTTTTGTGCATATTTTAGAAGATCCATTTCTGGTCCTGTTGGAGGAAGTGAACAGTCCAGGCACTATAAATTTTTTGAGAATTAGACTTATGGATGAAATTTTGAACGAATTATCAGCAAAAAAGCTTTGGAACAAGCAGCTGCAAAGAAGACGAACAATGGATAGAATGTTGTCATGGCTACATTGGAATTGCAAATTCACTTGATTGACAATCCTTTTCAACAGATAGGGTAGGTAGGATTGTACGAATAAGCTTGTTGGTCAAGCATTGTTTTAAATTTTTAGTAGTATGTACAGTTAGATCCTAGCAGTATTTTTTCAGCATCCAGTCCTGTTTTAAAAATTTGACATTCGGTCTCCAAGACGTATCAGGATACACACACATATTTTGAAAGCGACCCAATGAAGAAGGCACTGGGTCTATAGTTCTTTGCTACCTCACAAGAAGTATAGCATCCCCAGTTTGAGCCTATGTTATCACCATAACAATTATACATGAAATCTGAGTTTCAGATTTAGCGGGGGACTAAAGCGATGTAGAGACATGGTACGATTTGGAGGTCCGGCTCATATGTGGCGGCATGTGGAAAAATATAGCGGGAGTGAAAAAGAAAGGATCCAACAAACCGTAGATGTTGAGGTGGCCTAGATCGACTGTCGAGACCCGTATCAGGCGGAGAAATAACACGAAGTTTAATTATGCGAAGGCAGGTTGGGGAAAACCACCATGGTTTCATTTGTGGATGTGTGGCACGTTTTCTAATACGTCAAATCAACAATTCATGTGGGGGAGGGTGACGACTAGTCAAATCACCTCATGCCACTAATTCACGTACTTTATGTCCATGCAATGTCAGGTGAACGTCACAGGATAACTAACTCAAAGGATAATCATTCGAAATAGATTGGCCAAGCATGATAAACCAATGTACCTTCAAGTAATATTATCAATAATTCATGATTATAACTCAATGAATACTGATCTTCAAATATGGGTGGTGTTATTCTGCTTCGGGAAATCATCGTCTCATTCATAAGTGGAGTAATCTCCAACTGGATAGACTTTCTAATTTCTGTAGAGTTAAGGAAAACAAAAATCATGGTCTCTACAAAATTGAAAGACATGGACGAAGCCAATCAAACAATAGCCAGTGAAACAGGGTTTTCAAATAACATGGCAAGTTTATCAATGAATAAGAAAGAAAATTTGATTGCGCAGATATTAGCAAGCAAATTTCATACTGACCCTATGACAGAACCAGAATCAGGGGTCAGACTAAATCCTGTCATGAGGGATCTAATTATCAACGGACATGTGGACAAACTCTACAAGCGAGCAGTAAAGAAGAAACAGAGCAAACAACAGAAGGCAGAAATCAGAGCTGAGGCGGTTGAGAGCGTTGGGGAAAATCAACTAGTCTGGTTGAGCACTCTAAAGGAAGAAATCGCCAAGCTGGAATAAATTCTCAGGTAGAATTGAGTACGTTCAAACAAATTTTGGACATATGGAGTTCAAAGAAAAAGCCTTAGATATGTCAGACCTGTCTGTAACGATCCCTTTAAGGTAGGAGAACCGTCGTTATAAATTACTCCTTTTTTGTAACTGACTTATATTTTTAGAATTATGGGGAAGTTTAATCGCTTTGAATTCCACAAGTAAATCTTCTATATATATCATTCCAAAGATATAGAAAGTTGGAGGGAAAGAGGGCCCTGCCCTCGTAGAAGGAAAGTTTTGTAAAATCATGGAGCTAAACTGATTATATAATGCATAAGCGGTAGTTAAAATATTTATGAAAAGATTTTAATTGACAGTGATATGAGTTATGTTCCCTTTCATAGTATGTATTTCTTGTGTCTCTGAAATCTCATTTACAATTTCTTCTTTTAAATTAGAGAGTTAGAAGTCTGGAATTCGTCTGATGACCCTCTACACTTAGCAATTTAAATTCATGTGATTCTCTTCTTGACTAGGTTAGAATTCATTCAAATATGCTCTGATACAATTATGTGTTTTTCCTTTCCTCTATTGCAATGCAATTTTTCAATTCAAACTCAGACTCATTGCCTCATTTAGCCTTTGCCTCTTGATAGTTCTCATGATTTGTAAATGCATAGTTCATGTTCGACTCCATAATCCAAATATCACCTCTATTCTTTCAGCAACCCTATAATACTCGACAAATCTAGCCACCAATATCCAAAGAAATATCAAGTGACATGAGAGAACCCTCTCTTAGTTGAGCAGGCTAGTGTTTCAACTCTAAAGTAGCCTAAAATAGTTACCCCTGTCCTCTGTTTTGACAACCGAGCAGATTTACAGGGTGTTAACATTATGGCGTCGTTGTCGAGGATGAAATTGAAAATTTTCCCTGGGAAAGAACGACATGGTTGAGTTCTAAGGTCTGAGAGTAGCAGACACTTAGGATCATATTGGTTGTGTTCCTACTCTGGTGACTCCACACATCAAAATTTAGTTTGAAGGTGATTCCAGTAGTAGAAGAATCCTGAATTTTCAATGGCGACTCCACTCTCAATACATAATCCAACTTCCAAAACATTATTGGTGACTCCACTCAAGCTTCAAATATAATTCAGAGACTCCACTGGAAGGTCATATACCTTGACATAGGCATGAAAAGGCATCATGGAAGAAAGCAGGTACTTGAAATGGGATCTTTTCCAAAGCATTTTACTATTTGTTATAAGTTGCCTCTGCTACTGCCTTGAACATGCCAAACAAATTTTTATTTACCTGTTGCATTCTGATGATGATCATGAGAATCTTACAATTGTATACCTTCCTCTTAAATTTGTACATGCATATCCTCACTGTATCACTGATTTTGATAATAAAAAAATCCATTTGGGCCATGTGAGGATCATAACCAAGTTGATGAGCCCCATGAAGCCAAGGATGATATTTCCCCTCCTGTACTTGCTCCAACGTCCTCCAAGACCCAACATAGATACACACCCTTGAAGCTACCCCAAGTCCTCCACGATTTCCCTCCAAAATACTATGAGTATCTACCTGTGTTTGATGGGGAACCTGATGTAATCTCAGTTGAAAAACACATCCAAGGGTTTGAGCATTTTATAGATTTGTTTGAGATTGACCATGATGATGTTTGTATCAGGGCCTTCTCTCAATCCTTGAAAGGGGGACACCAAATATTGGTTTAAACGTTTGCATCCAGAGCGGATTAGCTCACGGGAGGAATTAAAAAATGCATTTTTTAAGTTCTGGGGCAAGAAGAAATATTTAGATCTACAACTTACAGAGTTCTATGCCTTGGAAAGCCGGAGAAATAAAACTATTTCTATATTCAGTAGAAGGTTTTCCAGTATTTATTACAATTTGCCCAAGGAAATTCAACCCACTCAAGTTGTTGCCATGCTCCATTATACAACAACTCTGCATCCAAATTTGTCTTTTCTCCTGATGGAAAGAAGACCTAATTCCTTACAGCAAATGTTTAATGATGCTCAGGATATTCAACACAATATCCAAGCATGTAAACAGATTCAAAATGAGGAGTTAGATGCTAAAGACAATGACAAGGAATATGAACAAAAAACAATTGATTTAAATCTTGAACATAGATTTAATAATATCATATGTCCTCTTGAAGTTTTTAATGCCAATGATTCTGCAAAAAATCATATTCCACTTGTTGAAAGAGGAGGTGTTGCTTTAGCTTTTGATCCATCCCATGATTATAAAAGGGCTTATTATTTTATGTATTAATTTGTAGACAGTCAAGAAGATGAGTTTGCAAATCAGTTTTTTGAAGAACATGTTGATGTTCCAAGTTTGTTCTTGTTAGACGACATTACATATGTTGTTGATTTGCCTATATATGACAAATATGAGGATGATTGTGATGTTGAAGATGTTCCTTTTCAGCAGTGTAGTGAGATAAATCAACCTACATATCACAGTTACAAAGAGAAAATTATTGGATCGGCTGAAGAGAATTCTCTACCTTTATGCTTTGCTGCATTTAAATTGTTGAATGAAAATTCTAAGATCATTATTGAGGAAAATGAATTTGTGCTGATGCAAAATCACACTAAACCAACGAAACAAATTGACAAGATATTGCAACACTCTTCTCATGTGTTTGATGACCCTATTGCTTGTTGTGTAGAAGATCTTGTCAATTCAAAAGTGCAGCCATTGATCAAAGATAAAGTTGAAAATGAGCATGTTCAACAATCCAAAGAAATAAAAAAATGTGTCTATGACAACAATGAAGAGAATGAAGAAAGTTTTGAATCAGGTAAAGAACCTTGCCATTGTGTTTTTCCTCTTTCAAACTGTTGAAACAAAATGTCTATAATGTTTCAAATCAGAAAGCATCTAGGCATGGTATTGGAGATGAAGAAAGAAATGGACTTACAAATGAAAACTCTCTTCCATTATGTTTTTCTTCCTTCGAATGGTTGAAAGCAATTCATGATATAGTAGAGAAAACAGGGAGTTCTGACTGCATTCACAGTGATAATGTTTTACATGAGAATCTTGCTATCATGGAAGGAGACCAACTACATTCACATGCATTAAACGATCATGTAGTTGATTACTTGAAAAGGTGTTCCAATTCAGAGTTGCAACCTGTGCTTAACCACCATATTAAAAAAGAAGAAGTTGATCAAGAAATTGTTGTTAAAGGTCATTTTCCTTCTCCTGAAACTAATGTAGATGTTCAACAATATTTCTAGCAAGACAAAGTGTTTCAAAGTTGTCTTTCTTCCCTTGAAAATGACGTGGTGGTCCTATTTCTAAGCGGTCTAGACACAAATGAAGATTCTGAAATTGCATCTATGGAGACTCCAAGCAGCGAAAAAACACTTGTAAAGGAAGGCTGCTTTTCTATCTTGGCTCCTGTAAACGAAACATTCTTTCATATGATTCATAACCCCAAGCCACATTATATGGAAAAGGTTTACAATCAAAATCTACAAATAATAGTGGATTGCAATCTTAAGGATAAATAAAGTGATGAATCAATGTTTGTATCAAATATGAGTCTTTTTACACCAGACGATGTTCTCCCACCATGGTTGCCTTATGACTCAAAAAGTTCTTACTACCAGACTTCTTAGCAAATCTGTCAATTTCTCAATAGAAATCAACAAGTTAAATCACCTGAAAACAAAAATACAGTGGAAGGAGTGAAACAAGATGGTTGTTTTGTGCATATTTTAGAAGATCCATTTGTGGTCCTATTGGAGGAAGTGAACAGTCCAGGCACTTTAAATTTTTTAAGAATTGGACTTATGGATGAAATTTTGAACGAATTATCAGCAAAAAAGCTTTGGAACAAGCAAGTGCAAAGAAGACGAACAATGGATAGAATGTTGTCATGGCTACATTGAATTACAATTTCACTTGATTGACAGTCCTTTTGAGCAGATAGGGTAGGTAGGACTGTGCGAATAAGGTTGTTAGTCAAGCATTGTTTTAAATTTTTAGTAGTATGTACAGTTAGATCCTAGCGGTATTTTTTCAGCATCCTGTCCTGTTTTAAAAATTTTACGTTCGGTCTCCAAGACGTAACAAGATACACGCACATATTTTGAAAGCGACCCAACGAAGAAGGCACCGGGTCTATAGTTCTTTGCTACCTCACAAGAAGAATAACATCCCCAGTTTCAGCCTATGTTATCACCATAACAATTATACATGAAATCTGAGTTTCAGATTTAGCGGGGGACTAAAGCGATGTAGAGACATGGCGTGATTTGGAGGTCTGGTTCATATGTGGTGGCATGTGGACATATAGAGCGAGAGTGAAAAAGAAAGGATCCAACAAACCGTAGATGTTGAGGCGGCCCAGATCGACGGTCGAGACCCATATTAGGCGGAGAAATAACACGAAGTTTAATTATGCGAAGGCATGCCAGGGAAAACCACCATGGTTTCATTCGTGGACGTGTGGCACGTGTTCTAATACATCAAATCAACAATTCATGTGGGGGAGGGTGACAACTAGTCAAATCACCTCTTGACACTAATTCACGTACTTTATGTCCGTGCAATGTCAAGTGAACGTCACTGGATAACTAACTCAAAGGCTAATCATTCGAAATAGATTGGCCAAGCGTGATAAACCAACGTACCTGCAAGTAATATTGTCAATAATTCATGATTAGAACTTAATGAATACGGATCTTCAAATATGGGTGGCATTATTCTGCTTCGGGAAATCATCGTCTCATTCATAAGTGGAGTAATCTCCAACTGGATAGACTTTCTGATTTCTGTAGAGTTAAGGAAAACAAAAATCATGGTCTCTACAAAATTGAAAGACATGGACGAAGCCAATCAAACAATAGCCAATGAAACAGGGTTTTGAAATAACATGGCAAGTTTATCAATGAGTAAGAAAGAAAAGTTGATTGCGCAGATATTAGCAAGCAAATTTCATATTGACCCTATGACAGAACCAGAATCAGGGGTCAGACTAAATCCTGTCATGAGGGATCTAATTATCAACGAACACATGGACAAACTCTACAAGCGAGCAGTGAAGAAGAAATGGAGCAAACAACAGAAGGCAGAAATCAGAGTTGAGGCGGTTGAGAGCATTGGGGAAAATCAACCAGTCTGGTTGAGCACTCTAAAGGAAGAAATCGCCAAGCTGGAATAAATTCTCAGGTAGAATTGAGTACGTTCCAACAAATTTTGGACATATGGCGTTCAAAGAAAAAGCCTCAGATATGTCAGACCTGTTCGTAACGATCCCTTTAAGGTAGGAAAACCGTCGTTATAAATTACTCTTTTTTTGTAACTGACTTATATTTTTAGAATTACGGGGAAGTTTAATCGCGTTGAATTCCACGAGTAAATCTTCTATATATATCTTTCCGAAGATATTGAAAGGAGGAGGGAAAGAGGGCCCTGCCCTCGTAGCAGGAAAGTTTTGTAAAATCATGGAGCTAAATTGATTATATAATGCATAAGCGGTTGTTAAACTCTTTATGAAAAGATTTTAATTGACAGTGATATGAGTTATGTTCCCTTTCGTAGTATGTATTTCTTGTGTCTCTGAAATCTCATTTACAATTTCTTCTTTTAAATTGGAGAGTTAGAAGTCTGGAATTCGTTTAATGACGCTCTAGACTTAGCAATTTAAATTCATGTGATTCTCTTCTTGACTAGGTCAAAATTCATTCAAATATGCTCTGATACAATTATGTGTTTTTCCTTTCCTCTATTGCAATGCAAATTTTCAATTCAAACTCCGACTCATTGCCTCATTTAGCCTTTTCTTCTTGATAGTTCTCATGATTTGTAAATGCATTGTTCATGTTCGACTCCATAGCCCAAATATCACCTCTATTCTTTCAGCAACCCTATAACACTCAACAAATCTAGCCACCAATATCCAAAGAAATATCAAGTGACACGAGAGAACCCTCTCTGAGTTGAGCAGGCTAGTGTTTCAGCTCTAAAGTAGGTTGAAATAGTGATCCCTATCCTCTGTTTTGACAGTCGAGCAGATTTACAGGGTGTTAACATTATGGCGTCGTTGTCGAGGATGAAATTGAAAATTTTCCATGGGAAAGAATGACATGGTTGAGTTCTAAGGTCTGAGAGTAGCAGACACTTAGGCTCATATTGGCTGTGTTCCTACACTGGTGACTCCACACATCAAAATTCAGTTTGAAGGTGATTCCAGTAGTAGAAGAATCCTGAATTTTCAATGGCGACTCCACTCTCAATACATAATCCAACATCCAAAACATTATTGGCGACTCCACTCAAGCTTCAAATATAATTCAGAGACTCCACTGGAAGGTCATATCCCTTGACATAGGCATGAAAAGGCATCATGGAAGAAAGCAGGTACTTGAAATGGGATCTTTTCCAAAGCATTTTACTATTTGTTATAAGTTGCCTCTGCTACTGCCTTGAACATGCCAAACAAATTTTTATTTACCGGTTGCATTCTGATGATGATCATGAGAATCTTGCAATTATATACCCTCCTCTTAAAGTTGTACATGCATATCCTCACTATATCACTGATTTTGTTAAAAAAATTCCATTTGGACCATGTGAGGATCATAACCATGTTGATGAGCCCCATGAAGCCAAGGATGATATTTCCCTTCATGTACTTGCTCCAACGTCCTCCAAGACCCAACATAGATACACACCCTTGAAGTTACCCCAAGTCCTCCACGATTTCCCTCCAAAATACTATGAGTATCTACCTGTGTTTGATGGGGAACCTAATGTAATCTCAGCCGAAAAATACATCCAAGTGTTTGAGCATTTTATAGATTTGTTTGAGATTGACCATGATGATGTTTGTATGAGGGCCTTATCTCAATCCTTGAAAGGGAACACCAAATATTGGTTTAAACGTTTGCATCCAGAGACGATTAGCTCATGGGAGGAATTAAAAAATTCATTTTTAAAGTTTTGGGGCAAGAAGAAGTATTTAGATCTACAACTTACAGAGTTCTATGCCTTGGAAATCCAGAGCAATGAAACTATTTCTATATTCAGTAGAAGGTTTTACAATATGTATTACAATTTGCCCAAGGAAATTCAAACCACTGAAGTTGTTTCCATGCTCCATTATACAACAACTCTGCATCCCAATTTGTCTTTTCTCCTGATGGAAAGAAGACCTAATTCCTTACAGCAAATGTTTAATGATGCTCAGGAGATTCAACACAATATCCGAGCATGTAAACAGATTTGAAATGAGGAGTTAGATGCTAAAGAAAATGACAAAGAATATGAACAGAAAACGGTTGATTTAAATCTTGAACATAGATTTAATAATATCATATGTCCTCTTGAAGTTTTTAATGCCAATGATTCTGCAAAAAATCATATTCCACTTGTTGAAAGAGGAGGTGTTGCTTTAGCTTTTGATCCATCCCATGATGAGCAAAGGGCTTATTATTTTATGTATTCATTTGTAGACAGTCAAGAATATGAGTTTGCAAATCAGTTTTTTGAAGAACATGTTGATGTTCCAAGTTTGTTCTTGTTAGACGACATTACATATGTTGTTGATTTGCCTATATATGACAAATATGAGGATGACTGTGATGTTGAAGATGTTCCTTTTTAGCAGTGTAGTGAGATAAATCAACCTACATATCACAATTACAAAGAGAAAATTATTGGATCAGCTGAAGACAATTCTCTTCCTTTATGCTTTGTTGCATTTAAATTGTTGAAAGAAAATTCTAAGATCATTATTGAGGAAAACGAATTTGTGCTGATGCAAAATCACACTAAACCAACGAAACAAATTGACAAGATATTGCAACACTCTTCTCATGTGTTTGATGACCCTATTACTTGTTGTGTAGAAGATCTTGTCAATTCAAAAGTGCAGCCATCGGTCAAAGATAAAGCTAAAAATGAGCATGTTCAGCAATCCAAAGAAATTAAAAAATGTGCCTATGACAACAATGAAGAGAATGAAAAAAGTTTTGAATCAGGTAAAATAACCTTGCCATTGTGTTTTTCCTCTTTCAAACTGTTGAAAGAAAATGTCTATAATGTTTCAAATCAAAAAGCATCTAGGCATGGTATTGGAGATGAAGAAAGAAATGGACTTACAAATGAAAACTCTCTTCCATTATGTTTTTCTTCCTTTGAATGGTTGAAATCAATTCATGATATAGTAGAGAAAACAGGGAGTTCTAACTGCATTCACAGTGGTAATGTTTTACATGAGAATCTTGCTATCATGGAAGGAGACCAACTACATTCACTTGCATTAAACAATCATGTAGTTGATTACTTGAAAAGGTGTTCCAATTCAGAGTTGCAACCTGTGTTTAACCACCATATTAAAAAAGAAGAAGTTGATCAAGAAATTGTTGTTAAAGGTCATTTTCCTTTTTCTGAAACTAATGTAGATGTTCAACAATATTTCTAGCAAGACAAAGTGTTTCAGAGTTGTCTTTCTTCCCTTGAAAATGACATGGTGGTCCTATTTCTAAGCGGCCTAGACACAAATGAAGATTTTGAAACTGCATCTATGGAGACTCCAAGCAACGAAAAAGCACTTGTAAAGGAAGCCTGCTTTTCTGTCTTGGCTCCTGTAAAGGAAACATTCCTTCATATGATTCATAACCCCAAGCCACATTATATGGAAAAGGTTTACAATCAGAATCTACAAATAATAGTGGATTGCAATCTTAAGGATAAATAAAGTGATGAATCAATGTCTGTATCAAATATGAGTCTTTTTACACCAGACGATGTTCTCCCGCCATGGTTGCCTTATGACTCAAAAATTTCTTACTACTAGACTTCTCAGCAAATCTGTCAATTTCGCAATAGAAATCAACAAGTTAAATCACCTGAAAAGAAAAATACAATGGAAGGAGTGAAACAAGATGCTTGTTTTGTGCATATTTTAGAAGATCCATTTGTGGTCCTGTTGGAGGAAACGAATAGTCCAGGCACTTTAAATTTTTTAAGAATTGGACTTATGGATGAAATTTTGAACGAATTATCAGCAAAAAAGCTTTGGAACAAGCAAGTGCAAAGAAGACGAACAATGGATAGAATGTTGTCATGGCTACATTGGAATTACAATTTCACTTGATTGACAGTCCTTTTCAGCAGATAGGGTAGGTAGGACTGTGCGAATAAGCTTGTTGGTCGAGCATTGTTTTAAATTTTTAGTAGTATGTATAGTTAGATCTTAGCGGTATTTTTTCAGCATCCAGTCCTGTTTTAAAAATTTGACGTTCAGTCTCCAAGACGTAACAAGATACACGCACATATTTTGAAAGCAACCCAATGAAGAAGGCATCGGGTCTACAGTTCTTTGCTACCTCACAAGAAGAATAACATCCCCAGTTCGAGCCTATGTTATCACCATAACAATTATACATGAAATCTGAGTTTCAGATTTAGCGGGGGACTAAAGCGATGTAGAGACATGGCACGATTTGGAGGTCTGGGTCATATGTGGCGGCATGTGGAAAAATATAGCGGGAGCGCAAAAGAAAGGATCCAACAAACCATAGATGTTGAGGTGGCCCAGATTGACGGTCAAGACCCGTATGAAGCGGCGAAATAACACGAAGTTTAATTATGTGAAGGCAAGCCCGGGAAAACCACCATGGTTTCATTCGTGGACGTGTGGCACGTGTTCTAATACGTCAAATCAACAATTCATTTGGGGGAGGGTGACGACTAGTCAAATCACCTCATGCCACTAATTCACGTACTTTATGTCCGTGCAATGTCAGGTGAACGTCATCGGATAACTAACTCAAAGGCTAATCATTCGAAATAGATTGGCCAAGCGTGATAAACCAACATACCTGCAAGTAATATTGTCAATAATTCATGATTAGAACTCAATGAATACGGATCTTCAAATATGGGTGGCGTTAGTCTGCTTCGGGAAATCATCGTCTCATTCATAAGTGGAGTAATCTCCAACTGGATAGACTTTCTGATTTCTGTAGAGTTAAGGAAAACAAAAATCATGGTCTCTACAAAATTGAAAGACATGGACGAAGCCAATCAAACAATAG
>SNQJ01S0025325.1:16231-50194 GCA_010110895.2 Picea sitchensis
AAGTAGCAGTCTTTGAAGAGTATTATACTTGGTAGCATGTGGGCATATTGAGATAAATGCTTAGTGTAACATATACAACTAACATCTCCTCCAGGAGAAACTTCTTGTGTTGATCTCAGGTTACCATGGAGGAATGTTTGATCACAAAACTAGAGGAGTGTTGACCTCATATCGTATTGTATTTCTTATTTTTGATCTTTGCTTTAGACAGGTCACAAGTGATAGCTCTAAAGGAGATAGTGTGATGATTATTCATGTTTTGTTTTATCTATTATTATCAAAAGGGTATTATTCTTGCTTCTTGCTTTGTTGACCTTGTTTCAGGTCACAGGTGATAACCTTGAGGAAGCTACAGTGAAGGTTGCAGAAGGCAACATATTAGATGAGATATGAAGCAGACTATGTACATGACCATATACACTCATGTACCAAAGAAGATGAAGAAGAAGTTATCTTTTGAGATTTATAGTATCTCATATGAAGATTGATTGAAAGGAGCAGAAGGCTCCAAAGATGACCAAACATTAGAATGGGAAGCAGATCTCGTTTGAAGCCTGACTCAGTATTTCATATTTAGAATTGGTATTCAACACCAAGTATACCTTGTAAGAGATAATGAAGTCCTTGTAGACTCAGTAGAAATCAAGGATAAGATTGATCTCATAAAGGATCAAGTGAAGAGACAACTTCCAGGATTGGGAGACAGATGCTGTGAGAAGACTAGATCATAGCTTCAGAAACTTCTAGGAGATATGAAATCTCCCGGGAAGATTCTCTTGTTTCAGTAACAGAGAAGGAATCCAATCATAAGGACTAAGATATGGATTCTTCCATAAGACTAGAAGAGAAGTCAGTATTGACTTCCAAGATTGATCTATACTGATCAAACATGTTGCATATGTATAAAATCTTGATGTGTGTCTAGAGGATTCTCTTAGCAAGAGGGAGAAGACTATGATGAGACACTTACTCCAGTAATTGAAGAAATAGTTCCAATATTTATGAAGACAACCAGAACAACCATGATTCATATATAGTATGAGATGCAGGGGGAGAAATCCCCATATTTTAAATTGAGTAGCAGTTGTTGCATTACATTAGTTGGGTCATGGAGATATGACTACAATGAAAGATAGAGTTACCTCCATGAAAAGAAGAAGAGCTAGCTTCAGTATCGGTTATTGAGCCACTCTCAATTTCAGATGAAGCTATTGTCATGATAGAATAAGAGGAGTTACTCTCATATTTTAGCAGCCACAGTGACGATGAAGCAATCATTCTCAGTGTCAGAACAACTGCAAGTGCAGAGTCCCAGTTCCAGAAGGAATAGTTGCAGAAAAAAGAGAGGAGATGGCATACTCTCATGCAGTGAGACAGATAGTGCTTTGTAGAGAGCACATAGAGCTATCACATGATTGTGCAGATTGAGTTGTATTTGAGCAAGTGTACCAGATTGGTACAATGTAATGAGAAAAATTGATTTGAGGATTGAATATAGAAAGACTCATGTCTGCCAGTTGAAGGAAACTTTGTACGTGTTGAAGCAAGCTCCTAGAGCTTGGTATGGAAGAATTGACAATTTCCTGACAAGCTTTGGCCTTACCAAAGAGTAAAGTTGATTTTAACCTTTATATCAAGCTTATGAATGATGAGTCAGTGATGTTACTACTATATGTAGATGATATATTCTTAAGAAGATGAAGAAAAACTCATCACAAATTGCAGAAGCTCACTACAAAATTTGATGGAAGAATTAAATGCATTATCTCTTAGGTATTGAAGTTTAGCAGAGCACAGAGAAGATCTTCCTTAACCAAGGGAAGTATGCAGTTAAAATGAAGAGGTTTGACATGTTGAAATGTATATCCATGTACACACCCCTGAAAACGAAGTTGTAGTTCCTGGTAGATACCTCGTCATAATTGGTTGATTCTATTATGTACAGACAAATTATTGGTTCAGTGATGTATTTGACGAATACCAGGCTAGATATATGTTTTTCCTTGAGTCAGTAGAACCCAGACATGTTCACATTGTTTCTACAAAACATATGATGAGGTACCTTAAGGGTACTAATGATTGTGATCTCGGTTATGATGGAGATCATGACTTCAGACTAAGTGGTTACACCGATTCAGATTGAGCTGGAAGTGTTTCTGATAGAAAGAACACTTCAAGATGTTGTTTCAGTCTGAGGTCAGCCATGACTTCATGGTAGAGTAGGAAGCAATCAAGTATTGCTCTCAGCACGACATAAACAGATTACATTGTTACATGTTCCGCCAGTTGTGAAGTCGTATGGCTTTGGATGTTGTTGACAGATCTATTTGATCTGGAGAGGGAAGCCACCGTGATCCTATGTGATAACCAGAGTTGTATGAAGATGAAGTGTTCCATAATGATTCGAAACACATAGAGATTCGATATCACTTCATCCGTGATATGGTGCAGAGAGGATCCATAAAACTCTGGTATGTTAGCACGGATGAACATGTTGCTGATGTGTTGACCAAGCCTCTATCTCGTGTAAAGTTTGAGTACTTTCGAGAAAAGGTTGGTGTAGTCCGAAAGGACCTCCCTCGAAAGGAGGAGTAGCGCTGATGATACTATGATATCATGATCAGTAGTGGTAGCTCCGTTAGGATTTTATATCCTAGGGAATGTTATGATTCCTGGGCAGATCCTTTGGGTCTGTCAGAGTACCATGTGGTAGCTCCGTTAGGATTTCATATCCTAGGGAATCTTTTTGATTCCTAGGAAGGTCCTTTGGATCTGTCAGAGTACCAAAAAATGTTGTTATGATGTGCCAGCTTAATTGTTGTGATGATGATGCCAACTTAATCGCTGTGATGATGTGTCAACTTAATTGATGTTATGATGTGCCAACTAAATTATTGTGATGATGTGCCAGCTTGATTGTTGTGATGATGTGCCAGCTTAATTTCTATGATGATGATGCCAGCGTAATTGTTGTGATGATGTGCTATCTTAATTGTTGTGATGATGTGTCAGCTTAATTGTTGTGATGCCATCCTCGTGTTGATAATATTCCAACCTCGTGCTGTGTAGATGTGCTATCTTAATTGATGTGATGCCAACTTCATGCTGATGATATTCCAACCTCGTTCTATGATGATGTGCCAACCTCGTGATGTGATGATGTGCCAGCCTCGTGCTGTGATGCTAGCCTCATGCTGAAGACTCTCAACCTAGTGTTGATGTTGATGATGTTCCAACCTTTGTGTTGTGTTGTTGTTGATGATGATGATGATGTATTAGTGTTATACTCATCCATGTTGATGCATATGTTGATGATGCCACTTCAACTTCTTGCTGAAGATGATGTTGATGATGTCACTTCAGCTTCTTGCTGAAGATGAGGATAATGATGTTATTTCAGCTTTAATGTTGAAGATGATGATGTTACTTTAGCCTCATGCTAAAGAAGATGATGATATTACTTTAGCCTCATGCTAAAGAAGACGATGATGCTACTCCAACTCCATGTTGTGAACGATGATGATGAGAAAAACTTTCGATGATTTATAGATACGTCAGTCAGTGTTACAAGATGTCGTTGATGATGTTTCCCTCTCTCTCTCACCTGATGTTGTTGTAGAATACCCTTCTTGTTAAGGGGGAGTGTTGAAATATTGTAATTGCAAAGAGTATTCTATTTATTATTGATGTATTATTCATTAGATCAATCTCCTTTTGTGGATTGATCATGTCGGGTATTGTAAATGACCAAATCCCCTTTTGCGGATTGGTCAAACCCTATTTGTAATAGGTTAAATGAGAAGTCAACCCCCATAATATATTAAAGTGGTTATAACCACCCAGAATGAGAAGTCGGCCCTGCCAGTGAAAAGGCACCTCAGTTCACACCTGCCAGATTGTATAAATAAGAGAGGCCAATGCCTCATTTGTTCACTCACTCAGTTGTTCATTAGAGCACAAGTTTGGAGCTGTAGTTGGAGAAGAAGGAAGAGAGAGAGAGGTGCATTATTGGGAGAGGACTTTATGTAGTGTTTGGTTTATTCTCTTGGCATTATATTGGCTATCTATATTAAGGAAGTTTTTGTTGGGTTTTCTCCCCCGTGAGGGTTTCCCAGGATAAATGATGTGTCTCTTGTGATCGTGTATTTCTCAGTGATCCTATCTATGCTATGGTTATCTAGTGAATTGAAAAGAAACCTAATAATAGCTTAAACCTTAACATTAGATTCCCAATAATGTGAGTTACCTTATCTTTGCTATAGGTAAATCCAAAACATATCCTTGAAGGATAGAATGAATTTATTTCCCACACTTTGAAAGGAATTCCAAGATAGGCCCATTTCGAACCCTTTGGAGATTCCAAGCATCTTAGGGGGCAAGGGCRTTGGGATGTTAAATTGGTTCCTATTGGCTTGAGTCCCTATRATGGATGTCTTATATTTTTTATRTTGGTCARGGAGAGTGTGCCACATCCTCCCCTTGGGARTTGTCGGCATCCTTAAGGTGGGGGAAAGGCCCAAAATTGATTTCCCAAATAGTCCTACACCCAAAGTTTCCAATCCAAATTTTTTCTTAACATTGTTTAGTGGAAGGGAATTGTTTCTCTAGAGAATTTCCTTGTTCCCCTTGTTTGGTATTCAACAAGATTTGTCTTCATGGAGGAAAGTGATTGTGGACTTCTTCAATCCTCCCACCCGAGGTCCATTAGAGCCTCCTTTCTTCATAGAATCATCTCTAGGCATTTTGACTACTTGAAAGTTATACTTTCTTAGGACATGAAATATTTGGGTTCCTTTGAATCGTTGCAAGATTTACATACTCCTTTCAAACATTTAGAGAACTTGGGTTGTTGTAGCATTTTCTTCTCTCTTCAATACTTCCATGGAGTAACCAACACAAATTATTTTC
Organism: Picea sitchensis; assembly: GCA_010110895.2. NCBI lineage: Eukaryota > Viridiplantae > Streptophyta > Pinopsida > Pinales > Pinaceae > Picea > Picea sitchensis. Next base: position 21,140 of record SNQJ01S0025325.1, read on the forward strand.
CCACTGATGAATAATCTCAAGCAGAGTAGTTCTTGGTACACTATTATTTCTCTCATGCATGTTTTGAGATGATGTTGATCTCAAGCATGTTTTGAGATGATGTCAAAGCATAGTATTCCACAATCAATTGTGCCTTCATGAAGACTGTTATTATGTATGATGATGAGCCAAAATTTGTGACCGTGTATCTTATGTATTTTCACTAGACCATGCTTAGTGATGTAAAGTGTTTTTTTTTACTTAGGTGGTTTCTCTAAACCCTTGTGGTTTGTCATTTCACACCCTCTTAATCCCCATTTCAAAGCTAGTCCCACCCTTATGAATCATTTTAAATATATCACATAGGTCATTTATAGATGGCGTGGGTGTGCAAGGATCATGGAGTGGATCTATTAGGACACGTGACATAAAGTAGTACTAGTTTTTTTCACTTTACCACTTTGTAAAAGTTGTGCTATTGTATTGTAAATGTTGTCATACCTAGAAGCACACTTTCTCTTTAGCCTAAGCATGGATCTATGTATATATGTCACACTTTGTCCTAGGTGATTGTCTCTCTAACACTTTTGGATTATATGACCTGTATTTAGCTCTTGAGATCATGTAAAGCACCTTCATGAGGGGCTTCTACATATTTTCATGCACTTGGATCTTGGAGGGATCCTTCCTTCAATGCCTTGTACATTTTGAGATGGATTTTCATGCATTATACATCGTTGGAGGATGCCACATCACGTCCTATAGAGTGCTCCCCCACTTGACATATATTTGGAGGCAAGTGTCACCATTTTTTAGGAATCATCCACTTTGTTGAGGCTATTCGAGCATCTCCTTGGATTGTGGGAGTTGTTTTAGACCTTCCTTTCCATTGAGGTAGCCATTATCATAAATGAAGGATTTGGTTATGCCTCAAAGGACTCACCATGAGGTCATTGGAGCATTTTAGGAGAACCATCCACCTTTCATACCCTCCAAGTTCCACATGTGTCTCCTAGAGGGCCTTACTACTAGCCATTTTTCTCATTTAAGGGGCTGATCTTGCTTTGAGGAGTTTTTAAATCTTATTTCCTTGCTTGGAGGAACAACAATTGGAGTTCTTTGACCTATCTTCTTCCTCTTTTGGCGGAGATATCCTCTCTCCTAAGAGACTTTGTACATAACTGTTTCATTTGTCTATGTATTATTTGACCTTGTCCACAATTTTTTTTATGATCTCCTGGGATAAATCTAAGGGTTTATCCCTAGAAAAATGTTATTGTATTGAAAGGGTAGTTGAGCCTAAAACTATATATAAGAGGTTCCCCTTATAGATTATTTAGTTTTTGTTGGAATACTTGAGAAAATATTTGTTGAATATCAATCATTAAGGCAATTTGGGTTATTGTTCATGGTTTATATATCAAAGATCTAATTGTGATTTGCCTTAAGCTTGGTATTTCAAGATTTATCTTTCACTTAAGATTATTTTTATCCATCAAATAAAATCTAGAATTTACTCTTACATAATACAAATCATATTTAAAAATTGATTAAGTCTAATATTTTGATATAGTCATTATCATATTCTAGACTTGTCTCTTAATTTACAATTTGAGATTATTTCATGATTCATATATTAAAAGCTTAAATTGTGATTGAACTAAATTTTATCATTCAAAAATTCATCTTTTACTTGGGTTATTATTTATTTTCATAACTCTAGAATTTCATCTTACATACCATAAATCAGATTTGTAATTTAATCATTTGAGCTTAGTTTTATATCACTAGAAAAGGTTCAGCAAGTGGTTTTCACCAATAGGCTCAAATCTTAAAATAAGTGGTTTTCACCAATAAGCTCAAATTTTAAAATTTTCCTCATTTAATAACATAAAGTCAGATTTGGATTTAATCCACACAATTATTAATTGCTTTATATCTAAGTGGATTTATTTGATGTATGCTTCTTCTACTAAGATTAAAATTAACTTGTATGAATCATCACGTCTCTAAGATTTTAATCCTTCATTTTACAAAGTTATATCTCTTATTGAATTCAATTCTTCTTTGTTGAAGTAAATCTTTGCATTTGTGGTTAATCATCTTAAGATTTACTTTCTTGGGCTCTCATAATCGTCACGTAATTCAAGGACCCCTGGCCTTTGGAGTATGATATTTAAATTTCAATTCATATAGCCCATAACCAAAGAAAGTTTATAGATAAATATTAAATATGCATAAAGCTAAGGAAGCTAATAACAACTTGGGATTTGAGTCTATTTGAGATATAAGAAACTTATTTATTAATAACTCAAACTCTCTTAATCCTCAAAGTATAATGGCTGCCCCTTGGTTATCCACTTGCTACAAGCCTTCTAATTTCTCAACTATTGTTGGTCAACCCGGACCTACCTAAGTCTTTGGAAAGATTGTCAATATTTCACGGACATAATGTTCATAATGTTATTAATGCAAATGATCATTGGGATGCCTTCATGGACTTTATTAAGTGAAAATGTGCAACACTTTGATGTCTTGTTTGAATGCTTTAGTTTATCACTTAACAAAGATGCTTGAAAATGGTTTACTAACTTAGTTGATAATACTATAAATTGTAGAGACACTTTATTTCCTAGATGGTTAGAAAAGAGAGATAATAGAGAGATAATAGGTTTTTTTTGAATGCATTACAAGTATAAAGAGGAACAAAAATGAAATTGTAGATGAATTTAATATAAGATTTGATAAATTAGTTCATGATATTTTTCATGATCATCGACCTACTTGAGCCACTATTGTATTATTTAAATACTTTTTATGATCATCGACCTACTTGAGCCACTATTGTATTATTTAAATACTTTTTATGGACAATTTAGTTTTTTTTTCTAAATCAATTTAAGCTAACAGATCTAAAATATTCTAAATCCAAAGCTATGAGTTTAGATGCTAATTGGGTTTTCTAGAGAAGATCAATTTCCTAGCCCCACCTAGAGAAAGGGCAAAACCTAAACCAAGAACTATGAACACCATTGATTTAACCCTTGATCCTTTATTTTCCATAATGGATGCAAGGAAGAGAATGTAAACTAAATTTACTTAACAAAATAATGCATTGCAAAATAGATTGGTTCAAGTGGAAAAGAAGTAGCAACAAAGGTAACCCCCTAGAAATAAGAGGTATTGAGGTCCTTGCCAAAATGAAAGACCTCCTATCACATTAGAATCAACCAATGTAGTTGATCACGAGTTTCCTCACATATTTCCAAGATTGTTAAGATTTTCACAAGGAAAATACTTTTTCTAGATACTTAGAGCTAGTCAATGACAAATCAAATCATCACATAGCAAAAAATACTTAGATACTTGTAATAATCTATTTGAAGGGAGGGAATATTACTCTTTATCCCAAGAAAAATGAAAATAGTTAAGAACAAGACCATGGATTCTAAGAGAGCTATTAGGATATTTGATGAGAGGCCCTCTCAAGAGGAAATTCAAAGAATGTGGGCTAGGAGACTCAAGGAAATCACTTATCAATGAAGGAAAGGTGATGTTCCTCAAGTAGATAAAGAAATCCTTGTGGGCTAGGAGACTCAAGGGAATCACTTATCAATGAAGGAAATACAATGTTCCTCAAGGAGATAGAGAAATCCATATAGGATTCCAAAGGAGTAATAATCCCATTGAGTCAAGTACACGAGTACCTCAAAGGGAACCTTCAACAAGTTCATCCCCTGATATGAAGCTTGATATAATGAGCTAGTAATGTCAAGTTTCCCATTTCTATGACCGAATTAGCTAAGTTTCCCTCAATAAACAAAAAGCTAAAGGAGTTACTTGGTATTGAAAAAGTTATAGAACCAAGTCAAATCATTGACCCTAACAAATATTTCCCAGTAGTCTTACAAGCCATGACCCAAGAAGGGAAGCAAAATGAAAACCATCTCCCCTTCATCATTGCTAGTGAATGACTTGCTCCTCCACAATTTCATGTTAGATTCATGGGGATCTACTAATACCATGTCACTAAGGGTGATGATCCAACTAGGCTTAAAGACAAGTACTAGGCCATATAGGAATATATTGTTACTTTTTCAATAGGAAAGGTTTAAGCACGAAGTTCATTCCATTTTAGCATTTTACTTAAACCATAAACAATTTTTTTGCAACAACCAAGATCACAAGAAGAATCACTATGCACAAGTACACAAGAAGTATCCTGGGAAACCCTTCTCAACAAGGGAATACAACCCAACCAATCCTTTGCTATATTCTTCAAGATAAAGGCCTCCACCACCAAGAAAACCTAGCACACAAAAGGGTGCTCACAAACCCTAGAAGACTAGAGCCCAAGATAGGCGTGCACTTTTCCCAAGAAGATGTACTTGCTGAAATTTCCAAACTCACACTTGAGATATGATTCCTCAATGGGGAATTTACCTTTACTTATATTAGACTTAAATTGTCAACATAAGTGTCTATTGGCACAACAGGGCCGACCTTACTAACTCACAATATAATTAATAATTACCAGATTAATTATCTTTTACATTAATTATCTATTACATTAAGGTGGGGTCGACATGTACCCTTTACATTACAATTAGGTTTACATGTAAGTCTAACTCTTGAACAATATAGCAAGGGATCTCATATAACCACTAGTGCTCAACCACTAGGGGCACATCCATAGGGATGTCCATATCTCTATCACACTGTGTCTCACAGGAGAACCGCACTCACTAGTGCTCAACCACTAGGATCACGTTCACCTGTGCTCATCCATAGGCATGTCCAACTCATCAGATCTTCTTTCCCACTACATTACATAAGAGAGTCATCTGGAGTTCATCATCTCAACTCTCTGCTCAGAGGAGGCTAATACATCGTTTTCATCTCTGTCTCATAATGATGCACCCAACTCATGGGAATTCACACGTTCACCTTGTGCTCAACCACATGCATGCCCAACTCAACAGATCTCCTTTCTCACTGCGTTAGTAACACAAGAGAATCATCTGGAGTTCTTCTCAACTCTTTGTAAGGAGGAGGCCATCACTACGTTACAGTTATGTCTCAGATAGGAACTACACACCCATCTCAGGGGCTCTCTCTTAGGTCTGTGTCCAAGAGGATGTCTCACGCAGTTGTAATCATCAACATATATGTACCATGGATTCGAGAGAAATCAAAGTATGCACCTTAATTAAGGATGTTCAAGTGAAGCTAGATGCATACACAAACATCTTATTGCTAATGGATTTTGTTGTCATAAATGTTTTAGATACTTTGGGAATGTTGTTATTATGCAAGTGGGCCATAAATTTAGGTGGTAGCACTCAAATGTATCTATCTTATGCTACCATACCTGCTTGTGAAAACACAAATGTGACCTTGCACCATGAGAAAATAAAGAAATACTATGTAGAATACCCCTAGGATCCTATGAATGAGTTGGTTTGCTATGAAGAAGATCTTGGAACCTATACTATTCTAACAAATTCTATGGCTCCCAGAGAAAACATTGACATAATGTGAAAAAGTTACGAACTTTGATGGAGCTCAATCTAGAATAGGGGTCAATGTGGGAATGTTTTTCACATCTCCTCGAGATGAATTTTCTTGCTACATTTTTAGATTAGAATTCAAATCAACCAATAACATAGAAAAATAAAAATACCTCCTTTTAGGTTTAAATTTGGATAAAGACGTGGGAATAAAATTTCTAAAGATCATATGTGATTCTGACTTAGTCATCAAGTGAGTAAAGGAACAACTCACTTGCAACAATGGTAGGTTAAAAAGGTACAGGAATTTGGTGTGGGACACTATGAAACTTTTTGATGCCCTATCTCTAGAGGTTGAATAATTTTTTTTTAATGAAAATCCAATGTCTTGACAATTGCCGCCTCAACGCTTCCAACCTTGTGAAGAGGTATTAGGGAGAGGTAGAATATAAATTATCTTTAGGCCCTCCATTCTTGATAACTTCGAGCATTGGTAGGTTTCCGAAAATGATTCGCAAATTCTAAGATTTATTAACAACCTATAAGAATTCATGGAATATGATGTAGATTGGAGGGAGGAAGGGAAATAATATCTTGAATAACCTAAATTAAAGGACAACAAATTTCTCTCCAAACTTGTCCCTTTAGAAAAAATATTCGACAGAAATGACATGTACAAACAAAAGAAACAGGTAATCAAACTTGATGAGTATATGGAGATCAATTTAAGATCACCTAAGATCTTGAAGCTCATAAAGATAGCTAAAGGCACTTCTAGTGAAGAAAGAAGAGACATTGAAAACCTAATAAGAAAATATAGGGATGTCTTTGCCTAATCATATGATGATTTGAAGGCTTACAAGGGTGAAATTATCCAACATACCATTCATTTAAAAGAGGATTCCAAGTCCTTCATGCAAAAGCTAAGACAAATAAATACTAATCTTGCACCTCTTATTAAACTAGAATTGCAAAAAATGCTCGAAGCCAAAATCATGCCTCCCACAAGACATTCAACTTGGGTAGTAAATCTTGTAGTCATGAGAAAAAAATGAAGAGATTAGGTGCTATGTGTTGACTTTGTTAATGTTTATGCCATTATTATAGTTCTTTGCATTTCAATAGATAAGAGCATCATAAGAACAAGATCATTGAGAAATACACATTCACAAGAGACACAACATTTATCCTGGGAAACCCTCTAGGGGAAGAAAGAACAAGATCATTGAGAAATACATATCTACAAGAGATAACATTTATCCTGGGAAAACCTCTAGGGAAGCTAGAAACTCCAACAAAAATTCCTTTATCATAAATAGCTTATAAGTAATGCTCCAAGAGATAACTCCCAAATCCAATATGATAGTCTCTCTAAGACATGTACCTCACTCTTCTCCTCTCTCCAATCGGTAATTGCAGCCTTTGCCTCATAAGAGAATGAGAGTAAGTGAGTTGTGTGTTAGAAGTGAAAGCAGCCTCTATATATACATAAAATCACATGTGAAAGGTCACAACTTGTAGGGCTGACCTCTCACTCTGCGCGGGTAAACCCACCTTTAATTAATTGGCCTCCATGATAACTGGCCGGGGCCACTTTATTCTTCCTTTTATAATTGTTCCATGACCAATCAATAAAAGGGATTTGGTCCTTATACACCAATGGCATGATTAATTCACAAATGGGGATTAAATCCACACAATAATAATAATAATGATACGATTAATCTGCAAATGGGATTAATCTAATAATAATAAGAATGCTCTTCAAGTAGCTAGCATTATTTCAACATCTCTTTAACAAGAAAGGGTATTCTTCATTAGCATCAAGCAAGAGAGGTTTTACCATCAAGGGTATCCGGAGGATGTGATTTCCGCCAATATCATCTTGGAAAAACATTGATAACATATTTCTATTGAAATAATGAAGTTTCTTCATCGTATAATATCATCATTCTCAAAAAGAATACATTACTATCCTCGACAAATATGTATCAAGAAATGGATAATTTCATCATAACACTAGGATGGCATATCACAATACTACAATGGCTCAATGTCACAATGGTTAAGCTTAGTAGCTCACACTTCATCTTGTTTTACGTCTAATAACTAGGTTATAAGCAAGGAATATCACCATCTTGCTTTACGTCACAACCAGGGTCGAGGCTTAGGAATCACAACGGCCATGCTTTATGTCTAATAACAAGGTCAGAAGCATGGACTCATCTTGCTTACATCTAACAAATTTAGGTCGTGGGCAATAGGAAATTAAGGTAACTTACTGCTTACATCTAACAACGAGGTCACGAAGTAGGAACTATCTTGCTTTACGCTCTAACAACTAGGTCAAGTAAGAATCAACGACGTTGGCTGCCTAATAACTAGGTTAGAAGCATGACTCATCTTGCTTTAGTGCTAACAGTTGAGGGGTCAAGCAAGTGATAACATTTAAGTCAGGATTTATGTCTAACAACGAGGTCGGAAGCATGACTCATCTTGCTTTATATCTAATAACTAGGTCAAAAGCAAGGATCAAGGACACGCTTTACGCCCAACAAGGAGGTCGTAAGCATGATCTCCATCTTGCTTTATGCTCCAATGAGGTCGTAAGAAAAGGATCACATGCATACATGACGCCTAACACCCAGGTCAAGCATGGCTCATATTGTTTTACGCCCAATAACTAGGTCAAAAGCAAAACAATAATTTATCGCCATGCTTTATGTCTAATAAAGGAGGTCAAGCACAACCTATATTGCTTTACGCCTAACAACTAGTTCAGAAGCAAAGAACACATGCTGTCATGCTTTAATACGCCTAATAATAGCTTATAATGGCATGACTCATCTTTCTTTACATGCCTAACAACGAGGTCAAATAAGGAATATATATATCTCTTCTGTGGAGGGCATCCTTTCAGATTATACCGAGATTGTCTCGAAAGTGCTCAAGCTTTATACAAGATAGAGGCTTAGTCAAGGACATCAATAACCTATTCATCCATGCTAATATACTGAGCTTCAAGGCTCCTATCTGTATCATGTCGTGGATGAAATGATAGCGGATTCTATGTGTTTCAATTACTGCGGGAACACATGATTCTCTCTACATTTTAATGTACTTTGATCGCTTATAGAATCAATAGCTTTCATCTCCAACCAAATAGGCGTCATCAAATTCTCATTATATAGCTTTGTACTCTTAGTAACATGCGTACGTATCAATGTATCGAGAGAAATATCGATTGCTTCCTATCTCCGCCATGAGATCATCTACGATCCCAAATTGAAACAACATCCAAAAATGATTTTTCTATCAGCAACACTTCCAACCCAATCTAAAATGGTATAACCAATCAGTCTAAAGTCATGATCTCCATCATAATGAGACCATAATCCATTGTACCTTTTAAGGTACCTCATCACATGTTTTGTTCACCTAGATTTCGAACACGCTCTTAGGCTCTATCAGAAACTCCGACCTGTCGTCTTTAACAAGAAATGTATGTCCGTCCGGGTGTTTGTCACGTACATCAACAATCCAATAATCTATCCTGCATAAAGAGTGGCATCTTATCAACCGAATAAGCATCGACTCAAAAACTTCGCAAATCTTTGCTTCCATGGGTGTATCATTACATGGAATTTCATTCTAGTATGTCAATCTCTAAGATTTCAACTCAGATTTCCGGGTTAAGGAGGATTCTTTGTGGACTCTACCTATGTATACCTCAAGACCTAAGAAGCAATGCATTAGCTGGGTCTTTTCATTTCAAATCTTTATGACAAGTCTCTATTAATATCTGAACGATGAGCTTTTTTTCCAAGAAATAAGTCATCCATACAGAGTAATACATCAATTCATTAACCATAATTTTGAAGTAGAGATTTGAGTATTCTTACTTCAGTAAAGCCCAAGCTCACAAGAAACTATCTATACGGCCAAACCAAGCTCCTCGAGCTTGCTTTAATTTGTATAAGGCTTTCTTCAATCAAGAGACATGAGACTTCCTATCTTCAACTCCTAAATCCTTGGGGTTTCTATATACACTTCCTTCGATAACACCATTTAGGGAAAGTTGCCTTCACATCCATCCGGTGCAGCTCCCATTTCATCTTATCAAGAGCTAAGGGATGGTCCTAATCGAATCAGATCTCGGCTACAGGAGTTTAACACCGTCTCTTCATAGTCAATGCCTTCCTTCTCCGGGAAAATCCAATTGTTTACAAATCTTGCTTTATACTTCTAATACTTCCATTACAGATACATTTTGAAGAGCCATCCTGTGAGGGATACCCCATCTTTATTCTTCGACCAAACTATTTCCATACTTCACCTTTCATTATGGATTGGTATTCCTCTCTCACATGGCATATACCCATTCCATCTTTTGAATGGCCTCTTCCAGCAGGTAGGTCTCTTCATCAAGTAGTTTTCACATCAAAGCTGTGTAACTCGAGAATGGATTTGGTCTTTTCAATTGCCCTCAGGTTCCTTTCCGAACACCATACTTCTCCATCTTGAATAAGCTTCCCTTCCCAAGCATGCTTTCTTTATGGGAGAAGGTCATTTGAAGAGGTTCCTGAACTTCATATATCATGTTCTTTAGGAGTCTCCTCATCATGGGACGCACACTTCCCTTTAATCGGGTTCTCACTCTTAGAACTTCTCACGGATTCCTAACCAGGATTTCATGTGTCTCTTCATATACTTTTCGCTTCTGCATCTTCTTGATTTCTTAAGTGTTGCTTCTTCATCAATGGTCATTTCCCTGCTAATATCAATGCGGCGGTGACCTAGTATGTAAATTATTAAGGCCTTATATACCTCACATTATCCAACAAATATTCCCTTCTTTCCTAAAGGTCTCCAACTTGTTTATTTTCTCTCTTTGTATACAATTAAAACCACTCGACAACCAAACATTTTGAGATGGTTTAATTGCCTCTTTCCTGAACATCTCTTCCGTGTCTTGGAGCCCAAGTGCGCTTATGGCAATCGGGATTCCTCAGACATAAATGAATCGGCCATTGTCAGCTTCATCCATACACATAGGAAGATCTTGATCTTCAACTTCCACATGGTTCTGCTCTTTTCGCTTCAGCTACACTCTTTTGTTGGGGATCTTGATCCCAATGTCTTTGCAGAAGTTCACAAACCATTTTGAGGTATATTCTCCTCCAAAAGAATTCGTGAATATCTGACCTGAGTATCTTAATCTTCCTTACAGAAGGTTTCTCTTTCATCATTTGAATCTCTTGATTTTTTTTGAACACTTCAAATATATCTAGGCATTTTACGAGAATAACTTCATTAATGAATGATACATAGTATACATACCCATTGATGGAGGATGATGGCATTTCAATACATGTCCGAATGAATGAGTTCCAAAGATTCTTCCTCATTTTCCTCTTGGAAAAGGGTTCTTATCATTTCCCTTACACATCCATTGCATATGCCTTCTTGATCAACTCCTCAGGCCCCTGCAGTAAACTTGGTGGACAACTTTTCATATGTATGGTATTTTGTAGTTGATGTGAGATAATCTTCTAGATTTCACATGTATTCTTCAGTGTGGGTCATGGTACTGAAAGGACTCACCTTCTTCTTTTCTAACGATGATTGCTTCATTTATGATCTCTCCTTTAGCACGCTGTTTCTCTCTAACCTTCTGCTTATAGTTTCCTCATGTGACCTCGAGCAAGGTCAACAAAACAACAAGCAAGAATAATATCATTTTGATAATAATATAAAGTAATAGCATGAATAATCATCACAGAGTCTTTAGAGCTTACTACTTATAATTTATCCAAGAAAATATTAAAGGTAAGAAATACAATACGAAATGAGGTCAACACTCATAGTATTGGTATAGGACCAAGAATTCCTTCCATGGCAATCAAACTAATACACAAGGTTTCTCCTAGAGGAGATGTTAGTTGTAATGTAAAAGCAGCCTATACCTCTATATTCTCACATGCTATCAAGTATAATACTTTACTACAATTGTTATCTCAACCAAAGTCATCAGCTTTAAGTCATGTGTACCTTGAATCTTGATTAATCAAACTCCGAGCCTGTCCTCAGAGTGAGTGCTTCTTGTTTTCTTCCTGTGTCCTCTACTTAAATGAGCGAAAGTGCTTTCTTCAACCTATCTCATGGTACTAAGACAATACACTATCTTGATGTATATAGGTTAGAGGATAAGCTCTATGATCAACTTTTAAATCCTTTCTAATAATTTGATCATAGCTTCCAACATGCAACACTGATCAAGATAATGTTGTTGACAAATAGATGTATATCGTAATAATCATAATTCAGTTGTATCTTCATTCCTCCAATGTGTTGGATCTTGAGATCCTTCCGGATCTATGGCAGGAGATCCCTCCTCCTGCAAATAATCTTTAGGGATTAACCATTAAACATATGTAAGTACATACTCCATAGAATTTATAGGTAGTGGCTCCATCTAGTAGAAATGATAATCACTGCTAACTCTTGAGATAACTTCAAGGATTACAATCGGTTCTATGGTTGCCAACTCTAACTGCTAACTTAGGATTTTGCGATAGAAACTTAATCTTTTCAAACTTGAATTTTGAAATTCTGATCCAGGGATAGATGCATTGAGTTGAGGTGAGTAGCCTGGTGTGTTTGGTTTTGAGAAAATCCAACTTTTGCTCTTTCAAATTTGATCTGCGGATTTTTTTGGACTAGTGCTTCTAGTTTTCTCGTACTGGGTACTCTTAGTTTTCTGGTAATTTTGTGAAACTAGGGTTTCACTTTCCAGAGATCTAGCCACTAAAAGGTGCTTCTAAGTGCCAAAATGATCCTTGGGGAGGGCACAACTTTCTAGGTGGTTAGGGCTGAAAAGATTCACTTTGCAAACCCCTAATTTTTAGGTACTAAGACAAGCAGATGCTTTTCCCTTCATAAATATGCTTCCTTCAAAGTTGGCTCTACTCATGTTAATGTTTATTCCATTATTATAGTTCTTGCATTCTTAATGATAAGAGCATCATAAGAACAAGATCACCTGAAATACACATCTACAAGAGATACAACATTGTTCCTGGAAACCCTCTAGGAAGAAAACCTAAAGAAAACTTCCTTATCATAAATAGCTTATACAATGTTCAAGAGATAACTCAAACCAATATAGATAGTCCTCTCCAAGAGATGCACCACTCTTCTCCCTCTCTCCAACTGGTAATTGCAGCTTGCCTCATAAGAGAACGAGCAAGTGAGTTGTGTGTTAGAAGTGAGGTGCTAGCCTCCTATATATACAAAACTGACATGTGTGAAAGGGCACCACTGTCAAGGCTAACCTCTCACTCTGGGTGGGTAAACCCACCTTTAATTAATTCTGGGTCTTCCATGATAACTGATGGGGCCGACTTCTTATTTCTCCCTTTATAATTGTCCGATGACCAATCCACAAAAGGGGAATTGGTCCTTATACAATTACCAACATGATTAATCCACAACGGGGATTAATCCAAAAACAATAATAATAATGACATGATTAATCTGCAATGGGGATTTAATCCAATAATAATAAGATTGCTCTTCACAGTTACATTATTTCAACAGACTTTAGGAACCTAATTGCATCGTTGAAAAAGGATAATTGTCCATTTCCCAACATGGAAAATATGTTACAAAGGATATGGGGATATGGAATGATGTCCATGTTAGATGGATTCTTTGGCTATAACCAAGACTTGGTGAAGAAAGATGATCAACATAAGACAACATTCACCACACCTTGGGGAACCTTCAAATATCTAAGAATGTATTTTTTCTTACTTAATGTGGGTGCTACATTTCAAAGATCCATAGATCCTGCATCTAGGGATCTCATGGGTAAAATAATTGAGATTTATTAAGACAATCTCACTTTGTTTTCAAAGGAAATAAACTCTTACATGAAACATCTTTAAGAAAGTGTTCGAGCAACAATGCAAATGTAGGATCTTGTTGAACCATAAGAAATCCATATTCAAGATTCATGAGGGTAAACTCCTCAAACACATAGTCTCAAAGGATGGGGTAAAGGTTGGTTGTTCGTGAGAGGATAGAAGCCATCGAGAAAATCCTTTTACCCACGAATAAGAAAGCACTTCATTCATTCTTTGGAAAAATAAACTTCATAAGAATATTTATTCCCAATTTTGTTGAGATCACTAAGCCCATATCTAGATTTCTTAAGAAATATATTGATTTTAAACGAAACGATGAGGGTAAACAAGCCTTCGAAATAATCAAATAATAAATTGTGAAATCCCCGGTGTTAGTTAGCCTCGATTATTCCAAGGATTTCCAAATTTTCTCATTCACTTCAAAAGACACTATAGCCAATGTCTTACTTCAAAAGAATGATCAAGGAAAAGAGTGATGAATATCCTTTTTGAGTAAATCTCTTAGGGATGTTGAATTGAAATATGCCATTATGGAGAAACAAGATTATGCGCTTGTGAAGTCCTTAAATAATTTCAGGGCATATGTTGGATATTTTAAGGTAGTGGCCTACATTCCCAGCTTAGCGATAAAAGATATATTAGCACATCAAGATTGCTAAGGAGTTAAAGGCAGTGGGTGGCGAAGATACAAGAATATGACTTGTAAATTAGGTCAAGTAAGTTAGTAAAGGGGAAAGGGTTAGCCCAAATGATAACTTAAGGAAATGAGACCACTCTCTATATGAATGTTGAAAATTTCCTTATGATTTCTTAAGTGTTGGATAAACTGGAACAACATGAGTGGTATGCCGATATCATTTACTATCTTAAAAAAATTACATGTCATGATCACCTCATAGATTATGAGAGGAGAGTTTTAAGATTAAAAGCCTCTAATTTTTGCTTCATTCATCAAGCTTTGGGATGGAGGAATCCTGAAGGATTAATCCTCATATTCATAGACCTTGAAGAATCTAAGAAACTCATGGATGTTTTTCACAAGGGACTATGTGGTAGACATTATGAAATGAGAACAACCCATAATATTCTAAGGGTTGATTACTATTGGCCCACCATATTTCTAATGTCTACAAGTTTGTAAGGTCTTGTCAACTTTGCCAAATTTTCATAGGTATAAAGAAATTAGTCGACTTACCTTTGCAACTGGTCATAGTAGAAGTTCCCTTCCAACAATGGGGCGTTGAATTCATAGGAAAGTTCAAAGATAACTCTAGCAATGGTCATCGATGGATTCTCGTGACCACTGACTACTTTACTACATGGGTTGAAGCGATACCTACTAAGAGGGAAACTTACAAGGTAGTGATGGAATTCCTAGAAGAAAAAATCATCGCTAGATTTTAGGTTCCAACAAAGATCACAACTGACAATGCCAAATAATTTAGTTCCATGGAATTCTCTACCTTTTTATTCAATTAAGGCATTGTCCTATCCCACTCCTCCAACTACTATCCTCAAGGAAATTGTCTTGCAGAATGTAGCAATAAAAATTTGATGACCATGATAAAGAAGACGATGGGGGATAATAAGAAACGTTGGGATAATAAGATTAAACATGCACTGTGAGATGATAGGATAACCAAGAAAGATTCCACTAGTAAAATCCCATTTGTACTAGTATAGGGGATGGAAGTTAAATTACCCATTCACGTAAAGATATTTGTTTACTAAATTTTGCAGTAGTTCTCCTTTGACCAAGACACAATTCACAGTAGAATCAACCAACTAATATAACTTGATGAAAGTAGAAGAAAATCCTTTGACCACTTCATAAAGAGACAAGAAAAGGTCAAAGGTAAATTCAACAAAAAGGTTTGTCTAAGAACTTTCTAGAAAGAGGACCTTGTTCTCATGTGGAATAAAAGGATTGAAAAATTAAGAAAACATGAAAAGTTTGAAATTTTGTGGTTAGGTCCCTATAAAATCAAGGATATTGTAGGGGATAATTCTTTCTATCATCTTAGCCACTTGGATGGCGAGAGATTGTCGTTGCTCTTAAACAAACAAATTATGAAGTTGTTTTTCAAAGATGATAATCGATGCCATAGGGCGTCCTTATAGATTAGATTAGGATGAATAAGCTCTTTAGCATGAGCATTGGATTTTCTTCACATACAATTCATTTTATTGCTTTCTGCATTTGAATTGTGTTTTGATGAAGTAGTTAATACTCTCATTGTTATAAATTCTCCTTGTGAATCATGATATTTCTAACTAGTACCCGTGTTCTTTCCTACTTTTATTTCTTATTATACAAGAAGGGACAAGCCACTTGTGTCTTTGTCCCTCTCCAAGATCTAATACATATTTGGTGAGAATAGTTTAGATTAATAAGTCTTGCATATTATAGAGTTTCACATAGAGTACATGTCCTCGAGTTGGAGCCTATTGTTATCCATCAGTTTCACATCAATATGATCATATTTTATTTGCCAAATTGTCCCAGCATCTAAGTTAATCTCATGCATGTTTTGAGATGATGTTTGAGCCCATTGTTCCCTAATCAGTTGTCCTTTCACAAGGATTGTTATTATGTATCATGATGAGTGAAAATTTGTGACCATGTATCTTACGTATTTTCACTAGACCGAGCTTATTGATCCATGTAAAGTTTTTTTTTTTAATTAGGTGGTTTCTCTAGACCCATGTGGTTTGTCATGGATCGTCCTGTTAGTCCCCATTTAATGTCTAGTTCTCCCCTTGTGTCTTGATCTAACTATCTTATATAGGTCATTTATGACCAAGGAGGGTGTGTAGTGTAGATTTTGATCTTGTACAATTAATTACTTCAAACAAATTCTTAATAAAACAAAAAATATACAATGACACACACACATTACACAAATATTTTTACCTTGGAAATCCAAACTGGGAAAATCGACAACCTATTTAGAACCACACCTCTAATATTTTATTCATCATATCCCCATTGTTTACAATACAATAGAATATATAGGATCTTGTGGAATCCAAAACCCCCAATCCATTGAACCAGATTAGTCAACAACCCTAATTACTTAGCCTAGATTAGAAAACCATCGATGAAAACCATGTGCTCAAAAACTGCCAAAAACAAACACAAAAATGCCAAAAATAAAAATTTGGGGGGCGTTGCCCCTAAACCCCCCATGCGCCTGATGCAACGCAAATACTATATCTAGTCATGAAAATAATATAACACATACCCAACATTCTCCCACTTGTTTTTTTTTTACATACATGGATTTATAGGGTTACATAGTCAACAATCCATGGCATCAATGCCCATAGATCCTCTACAACAAGAGAACTTCTCAGTGCTCACATATTTTGTTAATGAATCTACAACATTCTTCAAAGTGTCCACCTTAATCAAAAACACTTTCTTTTCTTCAACCATGTCTCTCACAAAGTGATATTGAACATGAATATGCTTTGTCTTTCAATGATAAAACGAGTTCTTTGCCATGAAGATTGCACTCTGATTGTCACAATCTATCCTTACAACTTGTTGTACCAACCCAATACTTGAACACAATCTTTGTAACCACACTTCTTACTTTCTTGCATGATTGGCTTTCATGTATTCAACTTTTGTAGTTGAGAGTGGCACTACAGACTATATTTTTCTCATCCAAACAAGTTAAACACATACCCAATTGTAGATCTTATGTGATCTAGATCTTTATCCCAGTTTGCATCTACAAACCCTTGTATGTCTGAAACTCTATCCAATCCTGATCTTCCTCAGTAGCATAATTCATAACTAGTAGTGCCACACAAATACCTGAAAACCTTGTTTATTGATGTCCAATGCTCCTTCCCTGGTTTTGACATATACCTACTCAAAACTCCCACTGCATGTGCAATGTCTGGTATAGTACAGACCATTACATACATCAAAATTCCAACCACACTCGCATATGGAATATGAGACATGTCCTCTTCCTCTTATTGTGTATTGGGACACTGATCCGCCAATAAGTTTACACCTACAATAATATGAACCCTAACTGATTTACATTCCTACATATTAATCCTATGTAATATTGTCTCAACACATTTCCTCTTATTTAACCACAGTTTATTGTTTTCCCAATCTCTTTTAATTTCCATGCCCAAAATGAAATTTGCAGCACCGAGATCCTTCATGTCAAATTTAGAGGACAACTGAGTTTTCACACACTCGATAATCTCCTTGTCGTTTCCTATCAACAACATATCATCCACATACAAGACCAAATAAATAAGATGATCACCGATTAATTTTAAATACACACAATGATCCGCTTTGCTCCTTGTGAATCTAAGTCCCAACATATAAGTATTAAATTTTTTATACCACATCCTTGGTGATTGCTTTAACCCATACAGGGACTTTTTCAGCTTCCATACCAATCTTTCTTTCCCTTCACAACAAAGCCTTCTGGTTGCTTCATGTAGATTTCTTCGTCCAGATCCCCATGTAGGAGTGTTGTCTTTACATCCATATGGTCTACTTCAAAATAAAAATAAAAATAAAATAAATTAAAGAAATCTAATTGAAGTTAACTCGGAAATGAGAGAAAAAATATCACCAAAGTCAATTCCCTCTACCCGGGAATAACCTTTTTCTACTAACCATGCTTTTTATTTCTTCACTTCACCTTTTGCATTCATCTTCTTCTTAAACACCCATTTTCTTCCAATGGGATTTCTTCCAGTCGGCAAATCCAATAGAATCGAAGCCTCATTATTGTCCAAGGATTCCATTTATTCTACCATATTCCTTTTTCCATACTTTTCCATCCTCTGAATCCACTACTTCCTTAACAGTCTAGGATCATCATCAGTAATAGAGAAAGAAAATTTTGAATGAAAATCAGGTGGAGCATACCTTTCCGGTTGCCTTCTTTCTTGAACCAATCTCCTCAATAATGGAGTATGAGGATCTTCTTCTTCTTCTTCTTCTGTAGAGTCTGATTCATCATTATTCAACTCAAACTCTATTTTATCTGGTTCTTCCTTCTTTGGTAGGAATACTTGTTTAACAACATATTTTATTTCTCTAAATACCACATCTCAACTATAGACCACCTTCTTAGTTTTTGGGTTCCAAAGCTCATAACCTTTTAAACCATATTTATACCCAATAAAGATACACATTTCAACCTTTTTATATAGCTTACTCATGATTTCCTTTAGAACGTGAACATAAGAATCATACCCAAATACCTTGAGATGTGTCAGAGAGGGTTTCTTACTAGTCCATACCTCATGTGGAGTCTTGTCATACAACGTTGAAAAGGGTGATTGATTGACTAAGTGACAAGTAGTACCCATTGCCTCTGCCCAAAATTCCTATCCTAACTCGACACCACTAAGCATGAACCTTTCTTTTTCCATCAACATCACATTCATCCTTTCTGCAACTCCATTATGTTGAGGTGTATATGGACTAGTCTTCTACATTTCCATACCGCACTTCTTACATAATTCTTTGAATTCATTTCTGCAGAAATCTCCACCATTATCCATCCTCGACACCTTAATGTTTTTCTCTGTTTGATCCTCCACAAGAGCCTTAAACCCTTTAAACTTGTCAAATACTTCAAATTTATTTCCAAGGAAATATATCCATGTATTCCTTGAGAAGTCATCTATAAATGAGACATAGTACATATATTTTCCCAATGATGGAACTGACACAAGTCCAAACACATCATTGTGCAACAATTGTAAAATTTCTTCTGCCCTCAATGCACTAGAAGGGAATCTCACTTGATTTTTCTTCCCATATACGTAACGTTCACAGAAATTGAAATCTAGAGAGCAGTTAGACATACCTTCAACCATACCTTTTCCATGTAGTAGTCGAAGGCCATTCTCTCCAACATTCCCCAGTCTTTGATGCCACAAAATAGTATTTTCTCTAGAGACTGTAGGAGTTTTTTCTACTTCAACTCCAATCTCAGGAACAATGGAACTATTGCACCCATCACTAACAATGCTTCCCTATAGCTTATACAGAGCTCCGATATGAACTCCCTTCAAAAACACCATTGCTCCTCCAACCATCCTGCAAGTTTCTTTCTCAAACACTTTTTTTCCCCTACATCATATATTTTTCTTACAAAAATTAAATTTCTGGCCAATATTGGGATGTGCACAACACTAAGGAGTGTTATAATCCTTCCATCCATGAGATTCAACTTGAATTTTCCTTGTCCCATGATTTTGGACGTCGATTCATCACCTAGGAAAACGTCACCTCCATCATACCTTTCATATTCGAAGAACCACTCCCTTTGGGGAGTCATCCAAAATGATGCACATGAGTCAACTAGCCATGCCTCATGATTTGCATGTGTGCTTTAATAAACCAAGTACACATCCCCTCCTTTCGTGGATATTTTTTCTTCTGTATATGGAGCATCATCAGATCCCTTCCCCCTCTCAACAATTTTGGATCTACATTGCTTCTTGTAGTGCCCTTATTTTCCACATCTCCAGTATACCTTTATAAACTTTCCAGGATATTTAGATCTACCCTTAGATTTAGATCTCCCACTTGAGTACTTATATCTATTTCTTTCCTGGGAGAATCCTCTTGCAAATAATTCTTATATGATCTGTCCTTCCATGTTATTCTGCTTCATCTCCTATGACAATAAGGATGAGACCAAATTATCAAAACTTAAAGTAGTTGTATTACTACCTATGACAACAACACGACTGTCCCACGAGTTTGATAAAGAGAACAATAACCTGATACATTTTTCCATTAGAAATATTAATATCAATAGACAATAACTAACTTACCACTATATTGAAGGCATTTAGATGCCCTTTCATTGAGTCTCCATCTTTCATCCTCAAGATATACAACTTCTTCCACATGAATAGTTTTTTTACCATGGAATTAGATTGATACAAAGTCCCCAACTTATCCCATAATGCCTTGGTTATAGCTTCCCCTGACACATTCAGTAATACTGAGGATGAGAGACACAACCAGATTGTGCTCTTTGCCTTCCAATCCAAATTTTTCCAGTCTTCTACTGACATTCCTGTAGATGCAGTACCTGGATCCACTGATCTTTGTCTACCAACAAATATTCCATCTTGAGCCTCCACAACTCAAAACTTTTCCAATTAAATTTATCAATCTCTATTTTCAAATTTCTCGCCATTTCTTTTCACCAAAAGAATCAATACCGCAGATCTCCCATTGTAACAAGGCTTATCATAGACCTGAGCCAAACCCCTAACCACAAAGGCGTCCCCTTGAAGCCAATAATTGCACTGATACCAAATGTATATTTTAACCTTGTACAATTAATTACTGCAAACAAGTTCTTAATAAAACAAAAAAGAAACAATGGCACACACACATTACACATATATTTTTACCCTATAAACCCAAATCGAGAAAACCAACAACCTGTTTAAAGATGCACCTCTAATATTCTATTCATCATGTCTCCATTTTTTACAATACAATACAATATATATGATCCCTTGGCATAAAAAATCCCTAATCCATTGGCCTGAATTAGTCAACAACCCTAATTCCTTAACCAAAATTAGAAAACCATCGACGGAAACCATGCACCAAAAAACCACAAAAACGGATGCAAAAACACCAAAAAAAAAGGTTTTTGGGGGGGCACTGTCCCTGAAACCCCTAGACACGGGTGGATAGTGACTCCCCCCCCCTCCCCCCATGAACCCAACACAATGAAAAAACTAGATCTATTCTTGCAAAGAATATAGCACATACCCAATATGAGGGGGTCTTGGAGTGGATCTATTAGGACACATTACGCAGAGTACTCCTTGTTTTTTTCATTTTACCACTTTGTAAAAGTTGTGCTATCATATTTTAAAGGTTATCATACCTAGAAGCACACTTCCCCTTTATCCAAAGCATGGATCTATGTATGTATGTCACCCTTTGGCCTAGGTGATTGTCTCCCCAAAACTTTTGGGTTATATGACATGTATTTGGCACTTGAGATAATGTTAAAACACCTCCATGGGGGGATTCTACATATATTTTGCATTTGGATCTTGGAGGCTCTATTCCTTCAACGTCTTGGACCTTTTTAGACAGGTTTTGTGTCGCATTCTCTAGAGGAATCCTCCACTTGACACATATTTGGAGGCATGTGTCACCATTTTTTAGGAGACATCCACTTTGTTGAGCTTGTTGGAGCATCTCCTTGGATCATAGGAGTTATTTTGGACCTTCCTTGACTTGGAGGTAGTCATTAGCATTAATTAAAGAGTTGTTTATGCCTTGGATAACTCACCATGAGGCCATTGAAGCATTTTAGGAGAGTTGTCCACTTTTTTGAG
Organism: Picea sitchensis; assembly: GCA_010110895.2. NCBI lineage: Eukaryota > Viridiplantae > Streptophyta > Pinopsida > Pinales > Pinaceae > Picea > Picea sitchensis. The sequence goes on from SNQJ01S0025325.1 coordinate 42,936, forward strand.
CCCCTACGTACCACACATGTGACCTAGAGGGCCTTACATGCTAGCCATTTTTCTCATTTTAGGGGCCAATATTGCTTTGAGGTGTTTATTGAGATTATTTCCTTTCGTGGACCTTTTCAGACAAGTTTCATGCATTATTATTTGTTGGAAGATGTCGTGTCACATCCTTTGAAGGGATCCTCCACTTGACACATATTTGGAGGCATGTGTCACCATTTTTGAGGAGTCATCCACTTTGTTGAGATTTTTGGAGCATATCCTTGGATCATAGGAGTTCTTTTGAACCTTCCTTGACTTGGAGGTAGTCATTAGCATGAATGAAAGAGTTGGTTATGCATTGGATAACTCACCATGAGGCCATTGAAGCATTTTAGGAGAGTTGTCCACTTTTTTTAGCCCTATGTACCAAACATGTGACCTAGAGGGCCTTACATGCTAGCCATTTTGCTCATTTTAGGGGCCAATATTGCTTTGAGGTGTTTATTGAGCTTACTTCCTTGCTTGGAGGAGGAAAGTTGGAGTTCTTTAACCTGCCATATTCTTCTTTTGGTGGAGACGTCCTCTCTCCTAGGAGATTTTGTACATGTGGCATAACTACCTAATTTGTTTATGTATTAGTTGACATTGTCTTCATTAGTTAGTTAGAATAATATTTTTTTTATGATCTCCTCGACTAGATCTAATGGTTTATATTTAGAAAATTATTATTGTATTGAGACAGTTGTTGAGCCTCAAAATCTATATAAGAGGCTCCCCTCATAGATTAATTTGTTGTTGTTAGAACACTTAAAAAAAATTGTTGATTATCAAGCATTAAGGCGATTTGGGTTCTTGTTCAAGGTCTTCTCCTTGTGGCTATAATATTTTGGTGCTTGAAGTTGGATGTTGGTGTTAATTCCTCTACATAGACAATACTTGCAATTTGATCCATTAAAGGGTAAAGTCTACCATTTGGAGACAGTTATGTGTGGTAAAACCTGTTAAAATATTCGATGTGCTCATTTTACCATAGACAATATCACTATTGTCATCTAACCATAGGAACACAATCACCCTCAAGCACCATAACCTTTTCTAGATAGAATGATTCTGGAAGAATCACTATAACCAACAGATAAACCCTAGCTGCTAATTGCACAACAACTCAAGACAAGTAGTGCGCTCCTTCTCCAAGGGTAGTGCACAAGAAAGATAGTCTCCATATCCATAGAACAAGTACGATATACAATTGCAGTAGTTGCAGCTGAACTACTCTCTCAAACTTGTGCCATACTTAGCAAGAATACCACCAAGAGTATCACCAAGAGTTTCACCAAGCACCACCAAGAACCACCCTAGAAGATTCACCTTCCTTGTATGCCACTGCAGCTCCAAACTTGTGCTAAACTAGCTAAGAGAGTGAGTGTGGTGAGTGAACAAATGAGCGAAGACGTTCTCTATTTATATTAATCTGTCCATTGACTTTCTGGCTAGGTCGACCTAACTTTCTGGTAATTATATTCTAATATTATTTATTTTTCTTGGCCAACTTGTCTTCTAGGGTTTTTACACATTTGTTTAGGGTTTCTCTTGCTTCTAGAATATTCTATTCTAGCCAAAGGTTACACATGGAGGTTAATACCTCTCGAAGTTACCATAATATCAAAACTCCCTCCTAGTTAGGGAGGTATTAACAAGTAGCATCGTCATAGCCACACAGGCTATCAACTTACAATTAACATCACCACTATCAATATCATCTGATAGAATCAACTATATCATCTCTCGAGGACATACTCCATCTGAGTAATTGACCATGATGCTCAATAAGTCACTCACTCAACAGAGTGATACAATGATCATTCTTCTAATCCAGACATACATCCTAGAAGAATGATTGTCCCAACAGATGTTGAATGTCCTCGATGGCTCCAAGAACCATCCTCTTCACTGCATCATCTCTAAGATGTATGATCATATTTACGTTGTACTAGCATGATTCTCTTCATCATATATAAGTTGTACTAGCATGATGTGGAGTACCATCTACATCATCTCTAAGTCATACTAGCATGGTGTCAATGTACCATCTCTAAGTTGTACTCACATGATGTAGATCAATGCCTCTGCATCATATCACTATCCATCTAGAAAATAATCACCTCCAACACTACTAGTTGGAACACCAGCCTAGGAAACACCTTCAACACTATTGGTAATCTCCATGGAAATCTAGTAGTAGTACACAATTACTACAATGCCATCCAATAGATCACAACGATGTCGATCCATAATAGTACACAACTATTTTCCAGTGGTACACAACCACTCCTAGTAGAACACAACTACTAACCAATGACACACAGTCATTACCAGTGGAGCACATACACCACAATAACATACAACTACTGTCCAGAGACATACAATCTCCACAACAATCAAATCATATCATTTGATATCATCATGCATCAACAATGTCATCAACTGCATCATCTCTAAGCCATACTAGCATGATGTGAATGCATTGTATCTAAGTTGTACTGGCGTGATCTGGAGTATTATCTACATCATCTCTAAGCCGCACTAGCATGACATATCTAGCATTATGTCAATGCATCATATCTAAGTTTTATGCCATATCTAAGTTGTACTCGCTTGATGTAGATCAATGCCGCACCGTGTCATCTCTAAGTTGTACTAGCATGACATATCTAACATGATGCCAATGCATCATATCTAAGTTGTATGCCATAACTAAGTTGTAATAGCATGATCATATCTAGCATGACATCAGCCCTATGCATCATCTCTAAGTTGTATGGTCATCTCTAAGTTGTACTAGCATGAACATATCTAGCATGATGTCAATACATCATATCTAAGTTGTATGTCCATATCTAAGTTATACTAACATGGCCATATCTAGCATGATGCAACTCACCAACATCGTGTCTAAGTTGTACTATCATGAACATAACTAGCATGATTTCAATACATCATATTTAAGATGTATGTCCACCTCTAAGTTGTACTAGCACGATGCACCTCAGGAAACTGTATCATCCACAACTCCAACCATTTAATAATAATAATAATAATCTATTTTTAAGGTCACGACCAAGCCAACACACCAAATTGGTTTATGAGACCCCCTTGTTTGTGGGACAAGGGACCCCCCTCCACCCAACGATTTGAATGGTAAAGTCTACGGAGGTATGCATACCCTACCCCCCTCTGGATTTGAACTTGTGACCTCTTAAGAGGAAACACATGTTCTTAACCATTATGCCCACTCAATCTGTATCATATCTAAGTTGTACTAGCATGATCATAAAGAGCATGATCATAAATAACATTATGCAAGTATCATCTCTAAGTTGTATGGCCATCTCTAAGTTGTACTAGCATGATACATATTCGGAGCTCACTAACAATCCATGATGCCACATATCAAAGCTCCCTCCCAATTGAGGAACTCATATCCTCCCTTTCAACCAAGGGATCAATATCCATGAGCCCCATCTTGTCCCTCAAGTATGCAAACTTTATCTTGGACAGAGGCTTCGTCAAAACATTAGTTGTTTTCTCATTAGTGGAGATATATTGGAGAAACACTTCTCCCCTCTGGACTTTATCACGAAGAAAATAGTACTTGATCTCAATGTGCTTCGATATATCATGGAACACCGAGTTCTCTGAGAGCTTCATCACAATATATCACGGTCGAATCCAACACCTGATCAAATAGTCTAAAAACTAGCTTACAGAGCCACACTGCTTCCCTACAAGCATCACAAGTTGCAATATACTTTGCTTCTATAGTGTTGAGTGCAACAAACTTTTGTTTCCTGCTAGCTCATGATATCATAGAAAATCCCAGACTGAAACATACACCAGAAGGACTCTTTCTATCATTTTCACTCCCTGCCCAATCTGAATCAGTAAATCCATGCAGTTGTACATCATTGTTTGAGGCATATCTCAAACCATAGTTTAGCGTCCCACAAAGATATCTCAAAACTATTCTTTGCATCTATCCAATGCTCATGTCTAGGTTCCACCTGGAACTGGCTCAATGTGTTCACAAAAAATACATCAATGAGCCAATCAATTTCTAGTACAGGGATGAGTCTATTGGATCAGAATCAAAGTCTCTCAACTTCCTCATATCACTCACCATGGGAGTTTTCATGGATTTCCAATCGATCATCCCAAGCTTCTGAAGAATATTTACAACATACTTTCATTGCCACAAGAAGATTTCACCACGCTTATGCTATACTTCTAGTCCCAAATAATAATGCATGAGACCAAGATCCCGTTAAAAGAATTGATGTGCTCGTTTTACCATAGGCAATATCACAATATCGTCACCCAACCATAGGCACACAACCACCCCCTAGCACCTTTAACCTTTGACAGAATTATTCTAGAAATCCACACTAGGACTAACAGATAAACCCTAGCTGCTAACTGTAGCAACAACTCAAGACAAGTAGAGCGCTCCTTTTCCAAGGGTAGTGCACAAGAGAGAGTCTCCATATCCACAGAACAAGTACCATACACAATTGCAATAGTTGCAACTGCACTACTCTATCAAACTTGCGCCATAGTTAGCTACAACATCACCAAGAATATCACCGAGATATCACCAAGAATATCACCAAGAGAATCACCAAGAATATCACTTGGTAGTGCTAGAGAGAGAACAAGACCAAGAGATGACCATATTCCCTTATTCCTCCTTGCAACTGCAATTGTAGCTATCCATAAGAATTGTGCTCTGACTGGGTGTACAGATGAACTAAAATGTCCTCTATTTATATTAATTTGTCTAGTAACTTTTATGGCTAGGCTGACCTGAATTTATGGTAATTATATTTTATGTTTATCTTTTTCCTGTGGAGCCGACTTGTCTTTCTGAAAGATAATATTCTAATATTATTGATTCTTCTAGGTCGACTTGTCTTCTATGGTTTTCACACATCTGTTTAGGGTTTCCCTTGCTTTCAGAATATTCCATTCTAGTCAAAGGTTACACGTGGAGGTTAATACCTCCCACAACTACCATAACATCAACACTCTGTCCTAGTTAGGGAGGTATTAATGATAATGGTATTGAGCACACACAAACCATTCTATCGGTAGCATCATCATAGCCACACAGGCTATCTCATGATCATGCAGATCAAGTCACGAGCATCATCATAACTATCAGTATCGTCTGATAACATCCTGTCATCAACATACATCATTTCTTGCATCATCTCTCGAGGCCATACTCCATCTGAGTAATCGGGCATGATGTTGGATAAGTCATGAGCTAAACTCATCGCACTCAACATAGTGTCTCACATGAGTCACCCACTCAACAGAGTGATATAGGGACCATTCTTCTAATATGGACATACGTCCTAGAATAATAGTTGTCCCAATAGATGTTAAAAGCTCTGCAATGGGATACAAGAACCATTCTTCTAATCCATACCTATGTCCTAGAAGAATGTTAGTCCTCCCAGATCCTGAAAGCCATATCATGGGATACAGAGACCATTCCTATAGGAATGTTAGTCTCATACTATTTTCTAATCGGGGAATATGCACCATAGAGATCAATCTCTACCCATATGCATTAGAAAATAATGGTCTTTTATCAACCACCCTAATCGAGACGTCATGTCCTTAGGGGGGGGAACTAATCAACCTAATCGGGTGAATAACTGTGCCTCAGGAGAATATCGATCCTGAACCATTTTCCTAATCAGGCCACAATCTTTTCCTTAGGAAAATACCAATCCATGATACATTAGCAATATGTCAACTTGGACCATTCTCCACAGGGAGAATGTATGTCCACCATCACACTAACTATCCATCTAGCTAGAAATCATATCCAACACTAATGGTAGTCTCCATGGCAATCAGATAGTATCATACAACTGCTACAATTCTATCCAATATAACACAACTGTGCCTATCCATAGTAGTACACAACTACTACCCAGTGGTACACAACCACTCCTAGTAGCACACGACTACTAACCAATGACACAAAGTCACTACCAGTGGAACACATCCATCACAGTAGCATACAACTACTATCCAGATACATACAATCTCCACAACAATCAAATCATATCATCTTATATCATCATGCATCAACAATGTCATCAACTGCATCACCTCTAAGACATACTATCATGATGCGAATGCATCATATATAAGTTGTACATGTGTGATCTAGAGTATCATCTACATCATATCTAAGCCATACTAGCATGCCATATCTATCATGATGTCAATACATCATATCTAAGCTATATGCCACCTCTAAGTTGTACTCACATGATGTAGATCAATGCTTCATTGTTTCACCTCTAAGATGTATGATCATCTCTAAGTCGTACTAGCATGACATATCTAGCATGAAGCCAATGCATCGTATCTTAGAAGTATGCCACATCTAACTTGTACTTGCATGATCATATCTAGCATGACTTGAGCCCTCTGCATCATCTCTAAGTTGTATGGTCATCTCTAAGTTGTATTAGCATGACATATCTAGCATGATGTCAATACATCATATTTAAGATGTATGTCCACCTCTAAGTTTTACTAGCATGATGCTCCTAAAGACACTGTATCAACAACTCCAACCGTCTGTATCATATTTGAGTTGTACTAGCATGACCATTTCTAGTATGATGGAAGCATCATCTCTAAGCTGTACTAGCATGATATAGATCTACAACTCACTAACAGTTCATGATGCCACATATCAGTGCTCCCTCCCAACCGAGGAAGTCATCTCCTCCCTTTCAACCAAGGGAGAAATCTCCACGAGCCCCAAAGTATGCAAAATTTATCTTGGACAAAGGCTTCATCAAATTATTTGCAGTGTACTCATCAGTTGAGATATATTGGAGAACCACTTCTCCCCTCTAGAATTTATCACAGAGAAAATAGTACTTGATCTCAATGTGCTTCGACCTGTCATGGAACATCAGGTTCTCTAAGAGCTTCACACAACTTTGGTTATCATAATATATCACGGTCGAATCCAACACATGATCAAACAGTTTAGAAACCAGCTTATGGAGCGACATTGCTTTCGTACAAGCATCACAAGCTGCAATATTGTTAATGTTTAAGCCATTATTATAGTTCTTTGCATTTCAATAGATAACAATAGCATAACACAAGATCACTGAGAAATACAGAATCACAAGAGACACAACATTTATCCTGGGAAACCCTCTAGGGGAAGAAAACCCAACAAA
>SNQJ01S0025325.1:50204-62995 GCA_010110895.2 Picea sitchensis
AATATCTCCTAGAGGAGATGTTAGTTCATTTTGCAAAAAAATGTAATAAACATTTATATCAATAGTACTTACATGCAACCAAGTATACCTAGCAGTAATATAATCTTTCAAATATTGTTGTCACAACTTAACTATCAAACTTGAAATGTGTAAATCTTAACAATTTGATCAATTAAACCTGGAACCTGTAACCTCAACTGCTTGTTCCTATGAATGTACTGAATCTAAGATCATTGCTTGGACAAGGTCTCTTGTACATTCCCTACAAAACACACTCATGCTTTTGCTGGATGATATGACATGAAAAGTATATACAAGTGCATACCTTTGAGATTTGCAGCATCGTTCAACTTTTCTTCTAATCTAAAGCTAGACACCATCTTGACAAGAAGGGGTTAAAAATTGAAAAAAGATTCAATGATTAGAACAAGCTAAAAATTTTGAAATTTCAACTTTGACCATAAATTCAATTTTGACCAAAAATCAACCTTTGACTTTGACTTTGACCAGTCAACTCAAACTTGACATTTTTGCTCGTAGAGAGTACCTATAGGTGCGCTAGGCTAAGGCACACTAGAATGTGCAGAAATTATTCTAACATTCTCACTTGAAGTGCCCAAAAGGTTAGGTTAGGGTTTGCTACTGGTGCCACAACGAGCTTAATAAAGAACTGCCACACTACCTTCCAGTGGTTAAACTATCCTGAAGGTGGTGTGGGCCCATAACCTGCTAAAATATTCGATGTGCTCATTTTACCATAGACTATATCATTATAGTCACCCAACCATAGGCACACAACCACACCTGAGCACCATAACCTTTTCTAGATAGAACGATTCTGAAAGAAACACTATAACCAATAGATAAACCCTAATTGCTATCTGCAATGACAACTCAAGATAAGTAGAGCGCTCCTTCTCGAAGGGTAGCTCACAAGAAAGAAAGTCTCCATATCCACAGAGCAAGTACCATATACAACTGAAACAATTGTAGTTGCACTACTCTCTCAAGCTTGCGCCATACTTAGCAATAATATCACCAAGAGTATCACCAAGAATATCACCAAGAGTTTCACCAAGAATATCACCAAGAGTTTCACTAAGAACCACCAAGAACCACCCTAAAAGATATGCCTTCCTTGTATGCCACTGCAACTCCAAACTTGCGCTAAACTGGCCAAGAGAGTGAGTGTGGTGAGTGAACAAATGAGACAAGATGTCCTCTATTAATATTAATCTTTCCATTGACTTTTTTGGCTGGGCTGACCTAACTTTCTGGTAATTATATTCTAATATTTTTATTCTGTTAGGCCGACTTGTCTTCTAGGGTTTTTACACATCTGTTTAGGGTTTCTCTTGCTTCCAAAATATTCTATTCTAGCCAAAGGTTACACACAACTACCATAATATCAACAAAACCTCTTTCCTCTCTTGTTATCTTAGTTATTGTTAATTGATAATTTGTTTTATATATCTTTTAAGAATTCTAGCAAGCTCATTAATTTCAATTGTTAGGGTATAGTTGGATTTGCTACTTGAAGATGGATTCTTTTGGAACCCTTCCTTGTATGGTTTTACATTATTTTTCAGCTAGAGTGAAAGTTATTAAGTCTTTAACATCCTTACTTCCATTTCCTAATCCATACGAAAATATGTCATTTAAAGGAAGTCTTTCTTGACCTCATTAGCCCTAGGATTTTAGTGCTAGTTTATCCCATCAACCATCAAATATTTAAAAATCCAAAATCCTTTAGTTTTTTTTTTTTACTTGAAATCTAAAGTGTATTATTCCATATCTTTCTAGTTAGATTTCATTATTCAAATCTAGTTGCTTTTAACATAAATACGTTTATATGCTATACTTGTTTATCACAATTAGGAATTATTTCAAGATTCTTATATTAAAACACTAATTGTGAATTGCCTTAAATTTTGCACTTTAAGCATTTATCTTTTGTTTTGGGCTACTTGGGCTACTATTTTTCACTTAAGCAAATATGGAGTTTAATCTCTCATAATACAAATCAGATTTGCAAATTTTATCAAGTCTAGCCATTTATACATAAAAAAATTTACATTCTAGATTTGCTTCTTAGTTAGTCACAATTTAGAATCATTTTCAAGGTTCATATATTAAGGATCTCATTGTGATTTTCCTTAAGCTTTGTATTTCAAGATTTATTTCACTTACAACTATTTTTATCTATTGAAGCAAATATGGAATTTAGTTTTTGCATAATACAAATAAGATTTACAATTTCTATTTTTATCTATTGAAGCAAATATGGAATTTAATATTTGCATAATACAAATAAGATTTACAATTTGATTAAGTCTAATGCTTTGATATAGTCATAATCATATTGTAGATTGGTTTCTTATTTACAATTTGGAATTATTTCAAGGTTCACATATAAAAAGCCTAATTGTGATTGAACCTAAGTTTATCCTAAGAATTCATCAATGTAATAATATTTGTTTAGGATTGGGATCGCGGCGCTCTGAGGAAACCCTAGTCCCATTTTGGTGCAGACTGTTGCCGACCAGACGCAGAACACCCACGCGATGATTTTTCAGCAACGAGACAAGGCCATTCGACTCCCACTGACACGCCATAATGGGCACAAAAGAGGGGGGACAACCCCCCTCATACCGCAATATCACCGCCAATGACCGCTTTGGTACCAGAGAGAAACACCCCACATTTGAGCCACCCCTACAGGTACGCGAGCAACTTTTGGCCAAGGAACAAGGCCTCAGGAAGGAAACGGAGACGGAAGCAGGAACCTCCCATCCAATGTCACCTTGAGGATGGGAGCCGGGCAAATGCATTCCACAAATGGAGAAAACACCGCGATACCTCATCAGCTCAACCAAAGTAGGAGAACACACACAATTCATGAGAGAGCATGCCCTTATTGGCAAGTTCCTGGGACTCTGGCCAACAAAGAGGGATCTCAACAAATGGATCAAGCACTGGTGGAACCCCAAAGGGGACTATGAGGTCCAACTCAGCTCCAAAGGCTTCTTCACAATCATTCTACACAATCTAGAGGACAAGGACATGATATTTGAAAATGGGCCGTACTTCTACAACTCAACAGGGCTATTCTTACGCTTCTGGACTGAAAGATTTAGCCCAGACAAAGAAGACTTCACCATGGCCCCTATATGGATCCGCCTATATTCCTTACCGCAAGAGTTTTGGCTGGAGGAGATTCTAATGGGCATAGGGAACACTCTAGGACAATATGTCAAAGCTTCAGAGGCCACAAGACAACGAAAATATACTTCATACACCAGGATCTGTGTCTACATGAACATATCGAAGGCACTCCCTGGAGCGGTGACTCTTGAATACCAGGATGAGGATTGGCAACAAACTCTGGATTACGAGCACATTCCCTTTCGCTGCAGGAGATGTCATGAGCATGACCACCTCTTCAAAGACTGCCCCCTGATCAAACCAACCACCAGAGCAAATGAAACCACACAGAAAGATGGCTTCACCACGGTTGTGACAAAAAAGAGAAACCCACCAAGGAGGTAGATCCTAGACTCCAGAAAAAAAATCGCAACCAAAAACTCTTATGAGATTCAGAATCAGCTGCCAGAAGATGAGGAAATCCAAGACCCACACAAGGATTCACAACAGCCTCAAGAAGACAGCCCAAATCCTTCCCCCCCTCCCCAAGGTTGTGAAACCTACACAGAAGAAAGAGGATATGGGGATGGGGACACCCCAATGCAGCTGGATGAAAGAGATCTAGCAGGGATAGATCTAGAAAAGCTCGAGGAGGCCCTAATTCAAAAGGACCTGCAGACCCTTCCTGAAGAACAACTGCGCAAGGTACATAAAGTATTTCTCAACTCCTCAGTAGGATCCACCGCTCGCTTGGGTATAGCTACGGACTCGAGCTTAGGCTCGAAGAGAGTCCTCCGAGAGAATAAAAGACGAGGGCAAAAAACAACGCAACAACTGATCAAGGAGGCAAACAATATCATGATAAATTCAGGTCAGATTCACAAGCTTTCAGAGGGATACCTCCACATAACACCACCCTCTTAATGATGAAGATCATCACCTAGAACATTAGAGGACTCAATGGTAGGTCCAAACAAAGGATTCTTCGAGACTGTATCAAGGCAGAAAATCCAGACATTCTAATGTTATAGGAAACCAAATGCGCGGGAACAGAAGCTGAAACCATCTTTCAACGTATCTGGTGAGAATGCAACTCCATATCAACAGACTCCGCAGGAGCCTCAGGAGGCCTTGCTATCCTCTGGAAGCCATCCAATATCATTATCAGCAAACCCTTTTCAACTATAGGTACAATAATGGCTCACTTCGAGGTCATTGGCTCGAATCAGGAAGGCGCCATCACTAATGTCTACGACCCCCACAACCATCAGGACAAAGACAAACTCATGGAGTGGCTCGAACTAATCAAGACTCTAGCCACAACTCAAAACTGGATCTTAGGAGGCGACTTCAATATGATCCTGTCGCTGGAGGAAAAAACAGGAGGCACCAAAAAACTAGAGCAAGACAATGGTAAGTTCAAAACTCTCATTGATCATCTAAAGTTAGTCGATATAGAAAATAACAATGGCACTTTCACCTGGTCCAATCGTAGATCGGGCAATCAACACATTGCATGTCGATTGGAACGCTTCCTAGTCACTGAGGAAGTAATGGAGACAGGCTCTTATCTAGAAATCCTTATTCTACCAAAAGCCGGTTCAGACCACTGGCCTCTTGCCCTTAATCTAGACACAGGAGAGATACCCAAGTATAATCCCTTTCTCTTCGAAAATTTTTGGCTCTCACACCTGGATTTTCAGCAACTAGCCAAATCCTGGTGGGCACAGGCGGAAATAGACCATGGTTCCAGTATGTACAAATTCCAGCAGTGCCTCAAAAACTTTAAGCAGTTGTTGAAACAATGGAACAATAACAACTTTGGAAATATACTTCAAAGCATACAAAACATAGAAAGCAAGCTGGCGGAGATCCAAAAAACCTTCATTTCCGGATCCAGAATCACCGAACTAATGAGAGAAGAGGAGAAGCTCCAAGAACAACTAGAAGAGAGAAGAAAGCAAGAGGAAATTCTATGGAAGCAAAAATCTAGAGTACAATGGCTCAAGGAAGGGGAAAAGAATACAAAATTCTTCCATAGAGCTATGATGCACCGATGCCACGTCAACAAAATCACTCACTTAGAGGACAGTCAGGGCAACCTAGTCAGAGAACACTCTAAAATTGAGGCTGAGCTGATAAAATACTACCAGGACCTTCTAACGGAAACCAAGGAGGATAGAACGGAAGCCATACAAAGAGTCATCAGACACATACCTTCACTGGTAACCTCCGAGCAAAACGCTGCATTAACACGGCCCATTACCCAAGAGGAAGTGGATCAAGCAGTAAAAACCATGCCTCCCGGAAAGGCCCCAAGCCCGGATGGGTTCACTACTGATTTTTTCCACCACTGTTGGGACCTGGTCAGAAAAGAAGTTTGAGAAGTAGTAGAGGAATCGAGAGCATCAGGCTTAGTCCTACTGGCACTCAATGCCACCTTTCTCACCCTCATTCCGAAAGAAGAAAGAGTCACAAACCCTAAACAGTTCAGACCCATAGCCCTCTGCAATGTCATCTACAAAATAATAACGAAGGTAGTAGCCAATCGACTCAAACCCATTCTAACACATGTCATATCCAAGGAACAAGCAGGGTACGTAGAAGGAAGACAAATCATGGATAGCGTCATCCTGGCTCACGAGGTCATCCACTCCCTCGAGACTTCAAGGACCCCAGGTATGCTAATCAAACTTGATCTTTCAAAATCTTTCGATCGAGCCAGCTGACAATATCTTAGAGCTGTCTTAGAATCTTTTGGTTTCGATCAGTGTTGGGTAAATTGGATCCTAAATCTCACCTCCTTAGCCTTCTTCTCTATCCTAGTAAATAGTGTCCCATCCAAACCTTTTTCACCCTCCAGGGGCATCAAACAGGGGGACCCCCTCTCGCCCTTCCTGTTTGTACTTATGGCAGAAGGCCTGGGAAGGTATATCGAGGAAACAGTCACCGATGGCTCCCTTAAAGGCCCGCCACTACACAACATTCAGCCAACGCCCTCTCATAGTTAGTTTGTTGATGACACCTTCCTTCTGAACTCCCCCACGGTTCGGGAGGCCAACAAGCTCAACTCCATCCTCTCTGACTTTATTGAAGCCTTAGACATGTCCCTCAACTTTGACAAATCCAAACTCTACTTTTTTAATACACCGGCTTCTGTTCAACTTCATATTTCCAGAGTTCTAGGAATACCCAGGAGCTCCCTTCCGTCCAATTATCTAGGTGTTCCCCTCACGGGGGCAGCTACCAGATCCATTTCCTAGGATAGCCTTCTCCTTTCCATCTCCAACAGGATTAGCAATTGGACCTTTAGACCCCTCAATATTGTCTCTCGGCTAGTCCTCCTCAAGTCTGTTTTGTAGGCCTTACCTACCTATCTCTTCACCGCTCGAGCTGCTCCTAAACAAGTTATTAGAGCCATCAAAAACCTTCAGTGAAACTTCCTCTGGCATGGTCACCAACCCAACAAGAAATGGGCTCTAGTAAACTGGGATAGACTCTGCATGCCAAAAAGCCAAGGAGGATTGGGACTTCGGGATCCAGGGAAACTCAATCAAGTAATGGGAGCCAAAATTTGGTGGTGATGGCTAAAAACTCCAACAGCTGCCCGGGCACAAATGTGGAAACAAAAGTATGCCCCCCTCACACCAGATAATCAACTAATCAGGCACAATAACCGAATTCAAGGCTCCAATATCTGAAACACAACATGGAAAAATTGCACATTGGTTCAGAACCATGCCTTTTGGGAGGTCCGAGATGGAGAAAGTGCCATGTTCTGGCAAGACTCATGGAAACAATTCAAACCCCTGAATGAAATGGAGGAGCTATCCAATCTCAAAAGAGCTCTCAATCAACACACCTCCCTAAGGGTTAAGGACCTTTGGAAACCTCAAGAACAACAACATCTATGGCGCCAATGGAAAATCTCTAATCAAGATCTCGAAGTCCCATAAAATCTCAATCTGCAGAGCTGGCAATTTCAAGCCAACTGCCGGAAAATACCCAAAAGAGAAGGGTCAGACATCCTGAGATGGGGGTATTCCACAGCTGGAACTTTCACAATAAAATAAGCTTACTTCCTACAGGGAAATCACCAAGGTAAAAACAAGGAGCCCACATGGAGCAAAGTCTGGAACCCCGCTCTCTGGCCTAAGGTTTCCACCTTCCTGTGGCTGGTGGTGCACAATCGAGCCTTAACTTGGGAAAACCTTAGGAAAAGAGGCTTCATTGGACCATCCCTCTGCGTCCTCTGCTATCAACAAGAGGAAACCAAAGAACATCTCTTTAATGGATGCCACTACAGCCAACAAATCTGGGACCAAGGAGTGCAAATAATGCGCAAATCCAACCAACATCGGAGCAACATCAATGACACAATCGAGAATTGGGACCATATCACCTACAACAACCCACTTCTGAATCACATTTGGCAGCTTCTACCATGATTCATTCTTTGGCAAATTTGGAAGGAACGAAATAAGAGAATATTCCACTCTCAAGCTTCCACGCCGGAAGCCACCTGGGAGAAAATCAGCTCACTAATCAAGGAAACAATCAGAAGTAAATCATGGAAAGAAGAGGACCTTAACTGCAACTCAGAGGAACAGTGCATTCTTCAAAGTTGGCATCCCATTCTAATCAATCAACCAATACCAAGGATACACAAGCACCAACAGACTAGTCCAACCACCTGGTCCCCCCCTCCATCACATTTCATCAAAATAAATTTTGATGGAGCCTCCAAAGGTAACCTGGGAACATCAGGATATGGAGCAGTGCTAAGAAATTCAAATGGAGAGATCCTTGGTCTTGTTGCTGGCTTCCTAGGGGAAACAACCAACAATGTGGCAGAGCTAACAGGGCTACTGAGGGGTCTCCTAGCAGCCATGGACAAAGATTACCACAAGATTATCTTGGAGGGGGACTCACAAGTCATCATCAAGCTAATCACCAAGATTCTTCATGGAAGCCACCCTTCAAAAATCTCACCAAGTTGGTGACTCTCTGAACTGTTAGAAGACTTTAACCGCCTCCTCCAACCCCAACTCAGCATCATACCCTCCCACATGAAGCGAGATGCAAACAGGGTAGCGGATTGCCTAGCAAACAAAGCAGTCAAAATGGGAGCTGAACACTTCTGTTGGGAGGCCCACATCTCAGAAGACTCAGACATCTCCACTCGGTGCCAAACCTTAGCCACTAGAGACCTACAACCCCCGGATGGGGTGCCACGTCGCAAACCAGAGCCACGTGGGATAACGCCGGGACGCAGTATTAATGCATCCACCGACGACCATCCACTCAGTCATTAACCCACCATGGATCGGCGCAGCCATACCCAGGCGATGAGCCCCTTCGCGCAAGTGAACAGTACTGGGCATCAACGCACTCAGCAGCAAGCCTTAATGGCTATGGCGGTCGCGGTTGCCCTCCTCCTTATCACCAGAATTGACAGAACAGAGCGACATTCGCCCATCGCAACGTTCATTCCACCGGAGCAGTAGCAGTTCATTCCACCAGAGCAACAATTTGAGGTCCCGTTGAAGCTCTGGAGCAGAGCAGTCCATTCGCAAGGAACCCTGGTCATCTCCAGGGTCTCCACCATGCCCAGAGCAAGAGGAAAGCCAGGCAGGGGTGCCGCTTGGTACACGACCGAATCTAGACGCCAGAGACATAAGAAGTTTGAGTAGGCGCTAGCCATGGCGTCCATCTGAAGGCGCAAGAAACCACGAACGCCTCCAATGGCGTACGTGGAAGAGATTACCTTGGAGGACGCCATGTAGAGCTATCCCAAGCTCCCTCTGTTCATAGTCCCGGACAATTGGAATCCACCCACTGAGTTTGGATCAGACGACAAGCCTCCGCCTTCGGGCATTCCGCTTGGTCCCAAAGCCAACAGCCCAGAGGAGCATTTCACCACTTGTTATGTAAAAGAAGAGACCCCACCTGGTGCACCTATGGAGGCAACGACACAGTTTTCCAACCGACCGGTGCATGCAAGTGACGACGCAATAAAGCCCATTCCCCCAGCTCCCGTCGACAACCACTGGCAGGAACAACAACTCTTCACCGACTCGGGGTACCTCGCTCTCATCTTCGAGTTGAGGAGTCTGTTGGACGACCAGGTCTTTCGCCTCACTCGAATTGATCAACGGCTCGACATGCTATTCGCGGCTCACTCCAGAACTCTTCCAAAGCGGCAATGCCCAACGTGCGCGCAGGCCTACGCGCTTCCAGCAGGTTGGCGACAGCACGGGGACGAGGACGAGCGCATAGGCTAAAAGGTTCAATGATGTTCTTGGTTAGGAATTTCTTTTTCTGTTCTGAACTAAGCTTTGGCCCAGTTAGTTCTTAGTTATCTTATTACTAGTTTATGGCATACAGTTTAAACTTAATGGGTGACAGTCCTGGTTTCCTTCGGGTAGGATGGAACTCTGTTAATTTTGTTCGCTGGGAAACACATGGCACATGATGCCTAGTTGTCTCGATTTCCTGTTTAGGCGGGACAACTGGCATCGCAAACAGTCATTGTACCTTGATTATGCTAATATAACAGGTCCTATCATNGTATCTTATAAACCCATTAAGGGAATCACATGTAACTTACAAAGAATTGAGCTTGGGTGGGGAGGATAACAACCATTCCTCCTAAGTTACATTCAATGGACAATTTGAGTTGCTATTTATTTTCAAAATCTAGAATTTCATATTGCAAACCATAAATCATATTTGTAATTTAACCCATTGATCTTAATTTCATATCATTGAAAGATGTTGACTAAGTGGTTTTCACTAGTAGACTCAAATCTGAAAATTTCCCTCATTTAATAAAATAAAACCAAATTTGGGTTTTGATTCACATAATATTAATTACTCTATATCTAAGTGGATTTATTTGATGTATGCTTGGTTTATGAAGGTTAGAATCCACTTGTATGAAACATCACATCTCTAAGCTTTGAATCCTTTATTTTACAAACTTATATTTTTTATTGGATTTATTTTAATTCTCCATCATTGAAGTAAATCTTTGCATTTGTGGTTAGTGGTCTTAAGAGATGTTAAGATAGCCTTTGGAAAATGAGACAAAAAAAAAATAGAAAATTGTATTAAGGTGACAAGGATACAACTCATAATAACTACATGACATGAAGGTTGCATCTTTGAATTGAGTTTTTTCTACTTAAATTTAAAAGTTAAGACGCTCATGTTCTAATAGCATTGATATCTATGGATCCTTTTGTCTTTCCTCATCTCTAAATAATGATTGTCAACAACACATGAACCATAACAAGAATGACACCCATGTGGATGCCCCCACAAAATTGATTAAAAAAAAAATGTACAAGTCCATATTATATATATAATTAAAAAAATGTATTAAATTTCAAGGTTTTTATTTTTCCCTTTACAAGAAAAAAGAATTTCCCTTACATTTACAAGAAAATCATAATGGTATTTGACAAGTAAATTAACTTTAAAAAGTACAATTTTCCATCAAATTCCATCCCTAACACCTAACCTAACCATGGTCCAAAGATTCCTTTTAATCTAGAGTAAAAGGGTAAGGGATTTAGGGTTAGGGCTAAGTTAAAAAGCGTTGAGGGCAGGTTCAGGGGTGGTTCGTACGATGGAGGTTCTATATAAGAATAGAACAATTTGTTCTTTCTATATAATAGAACAGCAATGCTAAATTGGCGTTGTACATTGCTTGAGTAACTTGAACACTATGGTTGCAGATTGTTTGGGTAACTCTGATGCAATGTGGTTGCATATGGCCAACGTGGGGCGTTGCTGATTGATTGGGTAACTTGGACACCAACCTGGAAAACACTAACAGCGAGTACAATATGCAGTTTTTCTATCTATTTTTAATTTCTGTGGAGTTATCTAATTTTAATTTATATGGAGTTGCCTGGCCATGGTTTTTTCCTATTCATTGTTCTTCATTGTTCTTCATTTTAGGGGTGTAGGTTGGATTTCTGTCAAGATGGCCGAGTTGGTCTAAGGCGCCAGTTTCAGGTACTGCTCCGAAAGGGCATGTGTTCGAATCCCATTCTTGACATACGAAAACTTTTAAAGGTTGGATTACAAACCATTTTGAATGTTGAAGGTAATTATAGCTCGCTCTCGCTCTGGTTTGTTATTTACTATATTTTTTCCAAGTTTTCTAATATTGTATCAGAGTTGGGCAGACCTGGAATCTAACGAGAAACGCAAGGGTCCATGGAAGTATGTATGGCCATGTGAGCTGTAAGTTTTTAGGGTAAATATTGGGGTTTATCTTTGGTTTACTGGCGGGATTGACCAACCTAATACTAATAATAGATATCTATGTGATATTTCTTCATATGGCATCAAAGCTGGGCAGTCCTGGAATCTAGCAAGAGTAGTCTGATGTTGGACGGTATGAGAGTATGGCGTTGTAAGCCATTAGTTTTCCAGCAAAGGGTTTTTTTGGTGTAAATTATGTGTGATTTTCTTTGGCCTGCTGGTCATATTGACCAATTTAATACTGTTAGTTTTCACAAAGAAAGGGTTTCTGGCTGGTCATATCGACCAATTTAATACTGTTAGTTTTCCGAAAGAAAGGGCACATAGGGTAAATATTAGCTCTTATATGTGTTTGTCATTTAGCTTATTTTCTCCATGGTTTTAACTATGGTATCAGGGTTGGGTTTTAACTATGGTATCAGGGTTGGGCTGGCCTGGAATCTAGCAAGAGTGGTCTGATTCTTGGAGTAATGGAAGTATGGCGTTGTGAGCTATTATTGCTTGAGAAAAAGGTGGAAGGGCGGTGGCTGGGCAGAAATTATTTTTATGTGAAGCAGATATACTTGTGTGAGCAGTTGTGGCGCCATTCCCGCAATGTTGATGACTGTTGGAAACTGTGAAAATGTATACGTGGTGCTGTTGGGGTTCCAGCGAGTTTTGTTGATGTGTCGTGAGAGAAATAGACCGGTGGAAGCACAAAAGATTGAATCCCTGCTGGCGATGGATGCTAAATTGAAATGTTGGATCGTGGATGTAAGGGACGTTGGATTGGGTTGCTTTTTACTCTGCCAGAGGCACGTGGATTTGTGTTTGAGGCAGGCCATGTGAGAAGCCAAGCTGGATTTTTGGATAAGGGTACTTTAAGGTACTTGGTTAGCTTTCATTTGGTCAATCATGGGTTGGGTTTATTTTAGGTAGTTTATAGGGCATGGTATTGAGTAGTTCACTGTATTCATCCATGGTACATGGTATTTGTATTTTTTTCTTTTGATGTGATGAAGCATATTAAGATGTCTCAAGCAACTTGTTCTTTGAGCAATTAGCCCAAATTGGCCAAGGTAATAATAGTTATCTATTTAGTATTGGTTTTCCTAGTAAAAAGATTAGTAAAAAGATTATAGAGTAAATTGTTTTATAGTATATTGTCAATATCTCAACCTCAATCTTAGGATTAGGTTTTGTAGCAAAATAACCCATTTCTCTACAAGTTTAGGCACTACCACATGTATAAGACAATTATCATGTCGCATAAGTAAAAAAACAATAAGAACAATCAACTTGTCTTGTTGCCAATATTCTATCGGTTATGGTGATTCTCTATGTAAGAAATGCATTTGGAGTGAGTTGTCTTCAAAGTTTGCTCTCAAATT
>SNQJ01S0025325.1:97781-114861 GCA_010110895.2 Picea sitchensis
AAAATCCCTCATCAATTTCAACATCCAAATCTGATTTGTAACTATGTAATAGACCTGGTGTATATGATCACATACCTGCAAACCGTCTTTAACTTTAACAACAAGAGACTAGCATTTAAATCAAACTTTACTTTAGTCTAACATGACTAGTTTTAGATTAGTCAACAACCTAACTTGAAATAATAATAACTATGTACCTGCAATGAATAAAGATCTGAAAATAGTATACAATGTTCTTTATTGTGTTTTATGCAATTCCTCTAGGTTTCACTACTTGGAACCTCTGAGAAAAGGAGTTATAGAAAAAATGGCATACTTTGTTGAATTTTGGCTTCTTCTATTGAGCGAACATGTGGAGCATACCCCACATAGAATATTTGTTTTGTGGATTTGAAAATTGTACCCAGAATACTATAGACTATACTCTAATTAACACATCTAGTCTTACTAAATTTGGATCTGTTATGAGGACATTATGACGTTTTTACCTGAAACGCATGCTTTAGACTAGTTTCAGGACTAGCCACAAACCCTATTTTCCATGGAGTGTAACTCCAAAACTACAATGATCCACAAGATGAAATTTGTGCCACAGATACCTGGATATGATTTATCAGTGGCCCCCCATTTTCACGGTCTGAAGTATTCCATAAAAAAATGTATTGCGAAAATGGTGAGATGACCTGTAAATAACAAATCTTAAAAAGCATCATCAAAACAATTTATCCTCCCTTGAATTTTGGCCTTCTTTACTTCACCTTCCCTCTGAAATTTGGATTATATATCCTTTGGTTACCTCTATCACCTGTAGATATTCAATATGATCAAGTGTAATTAAAATTAGAGAGCCTTGCCTCTTATTTATACTTTCATGTAGCTTCCTCAAGGGGTTATCTTTTAACCATCTTAACCCACTTTCCTTATTTTAGGGTTAACCCACTTCTAACCACTTCTCAACTTAGTAATTTCTCCATTAAATTTATTATTTAACTAATTTATTTTGTATTCACTTTGAATTATAGTACACTCATCTCTTCACTTTATTATTTACCTTCTAAATTCTCTTAAACAACTTTGACTACTTTGACCTTTTGGGGCTTCTAGATGACTCATGAGGGTTCCCCAACTTCACATGGCCATAACTTTCTACCCGCGAGGAGTTATGTGAAGTTACACATACCACTAGAAATGGGATGACATGTACTATCCATATAGAATTATATTACCTACAAATATATCAAAACTCATACCATTATCCATAAAACAAACTTGGGTCCATTACCCAAACCATTATCCAACTTCACATGGCCATAACTCTCTAACCATGAGGAGTTATGTGACATTCCACATACCACTGGAAATACAATGACATGTAATACCCATATAGAATAGAATTACCTTAAAATATATTAAAACTCATACCGTTATACATCAAATAAAGTTGGTCCATTACCCAAACCTTTGTGCTACCAGAATTCACTACGGGACATTCTCCAAGGGTTGACATCAATCACTAAGGGTTGAAATCAATCTTCAATATCACTCTCCAATGGTTGAAATCAATGACAACCAAAAATCCATACACATTGTCCATAAACCTAAGCTAATTGTCTGGCAATCTCCCCCTTTGGCATTGATGGAAACACTTACTCATGATGACATTGATGCTTATACTCCTCATCAATGTTTCTATCTCTCGCCCTTTAAAATCAATGTCAAAGGGTATCTCCCTTTGGGTTTTCTCCCACTCACTGAACACTCCTTATGCTAATCCCCTTGTCTACATGCCTCTGTGCTCTCTCTCCAAGCATTTATATCCTACATCTAATAAATCTCTCCTCCTTTGTCATCAATGGAAAAGGTATCTTTCCATCCGAGGCTACTCCCCCTAACTGAACTGTTCTTGGGGATACTCCCCCCAACTAAACTCTTCTTGAAACTGATCCCCCAACCTGAAATGTCCTCTTTATGGTGCTTCCTCATGTAAATCTAAGACATATAATATTAGCATTCAAAAGCATTCATTTTGGAGTATAAATTACTCTGAGTCTCTAGCGTAGATCCTCAAAGGATTCCCGTGGAAGAAGTTTTGTAAAGATGTCTTCCACTTGTTCTTTTGTGCCCACGTATTCAACTATAATGTTCTTCTCTGCAACATGTTCAGATAGAAAGTGATACTTTATTGGAATGTGCTTCTTCTTGGAGTGCATCACCGGGTTCTTTGAGATACTAATGGCGCTTGTATTATCACAATAGATTGGAATGGGCTCATCATTATAAACATATATACCTATGTAGAACATTTGTCCACTAGTGCTTCGTCGATCATCAATGCAACCTGCCCAATCTGCATCTGTGTAGGAATTAAGTGATAGATCCTTTCCTTTTGGATACCATAATCCAAACTCTTTTGTTCCTTTGAGATATTTGAAAATCCTCTTTACTGCGAAGAAATGTGATTCCTTTGGTTCTGATTGAAATAATGCCACCTGTCTAACTTCCTGCATTACATTTGTTCTAGATATTGTCACATATAGTAAGATATGAATCACTGACCTGTATTTCCTCTGGTCTGTAGACTTTGAATCACCATATTTTCTTAACTTGCAACTGGTTCTCATAGGAGTGGTAATTGGTTTGCAATCTTCCACTATGAACCTCTATAGCATTTCTCTGATATACTTAGTTTGAGAAATAAAAATTCCTTGGTTTCTTTGACATATTTGAAGACCCAAAAAGAAAGATAGTTCTCCAAGTAATGACATTTCAAATTCATTCTGCATATCCTTTGAAAATTTCTAGCTTAACCTGTCATTAGTACTTCAAAACACAATATCATCAACATAAATTTAAATTAATAAAATACTACCTTGAGTTACCTTCATGTAGAGGTTGTTGTTTGTGCTTCCTTTCCATAGTTCATAGGGAGTTTTGTCATTGTTTTTTCTGAGCATTACTCTATTTTGAATATGAATTGTTGTATGCACTAGATGTGTCCAAAAAATATCTGTCAATTTGGAATCCATTAGCATTGTTCAATCCATTTCCTGTGTAATTATCATTCATTATAATAATGTGCCTTTGTCTCTGAACCACTCTTTGAACCAATCTGTGAATCCATGCTCTCGTCCATACTGTTCAAGACTCTACTTGCACAACTGTTCATAATGCTAACCCATTTATCACTATAATATCATGAAGTCTTGATTAATACATCAAATTGTACTTCTTCTAACTGACTACTCTGGATTTGTCCTCTCAAACTTTGCAAGTTGCTCTAAGGATGGTTCCTTGGTCTGTCACAGCTATCACATAGACTCCCCCTATTCAATATTCATATTACCTGGGAGTCTCTAAGATGGATGGCTCAGAACAATTATTTCTCTAATGTGTATTCATCCTCATCTTCATTGGTAGATTCATCATATCTCTGAGCTATGAGTTCTTTCTTTATGTTTGTGGATTCATCTTTCATTACAATGCCTGAAAGTATAATCTATTGAACCTGTTCCTTATTTACCTATCCTTATTTTCTTTCAGTAATTTTCCAAACCTTTCTGTATCTGACATTTTTCTTTTTCTCTGTAGAATTTTCTTCATCCCGTTTTATTGTCAATCTTGCGATCTCTGGGACCTGGTCCTTGTTCACATGTTATTGATCTTTTCTTATCCATACTTTCTTATATCTGATATCAATGTTCTCTTTCATGGAAGTATCGATCATTCTTTTATAATCACTAGCTATGTGTCCATAGTTATGACATTTGTAACATTCAATGTTACGTGGGGTCACATATGTACTTCTTGCTTGAAAATTTCTTTTATAATCCCTACAATCTGCAACCTTATGTCCAAAATTAGTACAATAAAAACAATGTCCATAAAATAAATTTGCATACCTCGGAGTGAATGATCTTCTTTATGGTGTAGTCCTTCTGAATTTCTTCCTTGACTGATCATTATGACGATTGAATCTTCTTTGTGCCTTGAACATGAATGGTCCTCTTCAAGATGTATCTTCAATAGATTTTTTAGATTCTGGTTGACCATGATTCCTTCCTTCGAGTACTTCTGCATAACTCTTTCTATTTTCTTCATATTTCTTTTCTAGCAACCTTGAGTGCTTCTCTTCATTCTCTATAACTAATGTATATGTTTTTGTCTCTTAAATGTTCTTGTTGAGATTGACGATTTTACTTCTCAATGTGACAACTTCTTTTTCAAGCTTCTCAACCTCTTCATCTTTCTTCATTATCTAAGACTTCATGACTTCTTTTGTTCGTTTCGCTTCTTTGAGATGAATTTTCAATGTGATTATTTCTTCTTCAAGTCCCTTCTCCTCTTGACCAAAATTTGCCTCAATTTGGTTTAGATCGTTAGTTCTTTCCTTGAGATGCTCTGTCAATATCTTCTCTCTCATTTCTACTTCTTCCTTCTGTGGTTCTATGTTGGCTTCCAAATAATTCTTTTCATATTCAAGATTTTCTTCGATATTTCTAGCTTCTTCTAGCTGAGTTCTTAAGTTCAAGATGACCTGTTGGGCTTATTAAAAAATGTTAACACTTTCATTTTGTTTCATCAATTCTTTCTTGAGTGACTTGTTTTCTTCTCTTAGTTCATCTAAAGCACTAATCAATTCATATTCATAATTGTCTTCGTTTTCAATTAGTTTTTCTGTCTCATTTGCTTCATGGAATTCTATTTCAAGATGTCCATGTTTTTCATAATTAAAGGAAAACAACATACCTCTCATGATTATGTACTTTTCATATTCTGAATCTATTTGACACGATGAACATAATTCTTATTTATTTGTATCTACATCTTCTTTGGCATTTTCTGAATCTGTAATGGGTGAAGAATATATGTCATGTAACCTATCCCAAGGTTCTTTGGCTGATGAATATTTACCAACTTTTTCTCTTACCGGATTAGGTAATCCTTCCCAGATGAAATCCATTGCTATTTTTTTATTCTTATTCAATTTATTCTTGGCTGCAGTGTTTTCCCTTTCTGAACTGTCATATCCTGTAACAACTGATAGTCAAATATAATGTCCATGTTCCTGTAAAAATACTTTCGTCCTTCTTCTCTCCATCTCATACTTAAAACCATTCTGACCATTAAACATTGGTACTCCATTCTCAGAATAATCCATGATCCCCTTCCAGTGGTTAAATTGTTTCCTGAAGGAACGAGATATCATACCAATTATTGTATTACTGGGGGAGGGGTGAATAAGTTATAGATAAACTTAATCATTTTTCACCATAAAATGCAAGTTTTATATAGATGTAGCATTATCATCCAATAGTTTTAGAGTAAATAAACAATTAACAAATGAACAATCACACACATACATACTACACCAGTGTTTTCTATGGAAACCCAAAGCGAGAGAAAAACACAACATTATTTTTCTTATACGTCTTTAAGAATTACATTCATTGGAAGCACCAACTTCCTTTGTTTTCTAGCTGCAACTAAGGAGGCTCCAACCCCCTAGTTTCTCAAACTACAACCTAAGGGAAGATCTAACTCCTCAATTCTCTAGCTACAACTAGAAGGAGGCTACAAACCCCTATGTTCTTCGAATACAACCGGAAGGTGGCTACAACCACCTGTCCTTGCCCTGTCCAACTGCCCTGACATGTAAGTAGAATGATGGAACCACTGTCACACTATCACTGTGAGATATACTGCAATAAACTTGTACCAATCAACCTGCACCAAACAACCTGTACCAATAACTTGAACCATGCATCAACCGTACATCAACCTATACCTCAACATGTAGTCAACTTGTACCATAAAAAAGTCCATCAACCATGCACCAACATGTACATCAACCTGTACCATGAACAAGTGCATCAACCATGCACCAAACCTGTACAAATAACTTGTCACGACAACTTGTCCAAACAACCTATCACAACAACATGTCTCATCAATGCTATTGACCAGTTATATCTACTCACCAAAATCAATCACCAAGACAACTCTTAAATATGTGCATCAAACAAGCATAACACAACAACTCATAATCATCACCAAGTTCAATATGTGTTTCTAATAATATACCAATACAAGTATGCTACATCATCGATAAACCATGTGTCAACAATACAACTAAAAAGTGCCTTCAACCATGTACCTTGTATGTACCAGTCATGTATAAACTACTCATCAACTATGACTCATCAATATTTACAAACATTATCAACTATACACCTCATGTATGCACCAACTCATCAACTACTTGTCTCAACCATGTACTCAACATGTACCTCAACCAAAAGCCCTCATCAATTTCATCATCCAAATCTGATTTGTAAATCTGTAATAAACCTGGTGTATATTATCACATACCTGCAAACCTTCATTAACTTTAACAACAAGAGACTAGAATTTTCATCAAACTTTACTTTAGTCTCACGTGACTAGTTTTGGATTAGTCAACAACCCTAAATTGAAATAATCATAACTATGTACTTGTAATGAATAAAGATATAAAAATAGTACACAATGTTCCGTAGAGTGTTTTATGCAATTCCTCCAGGTGTCATTACTTGCAACCTCTCAGAAAAGAAGTTATAACAAAAATGGCATACCTTATTGAATTTTGGCTTATTCTAGAGAGAAAACTTGTAGAGAGTGCCTCGCACAGAATATTTTTTGTATGGATATGCAAATTGTACAAAGCATACTACATAATGTACTCTAACCAACACATTTGGTCTTACTAAATTTGGATGTGTTATGAAGAAGTTAGGACGTTTTTATCCGAAACACCTATTTTATACTAGTTTCAGGACTAGACACAAACCCTATTTTCCACGGAGTGTAATTCCAAAACTACAACGATCCACAAGCTGGAATTTGTACCACAGCCACTTGGATATGTTTCCTCAATGACCTCTCAATTTCATGGTCTGAATAATTTTGTAAGAAAAATTATTGTGAAAATGGTAAGATGACTTGTAAATAACATAGCTTAGAAAGCATCATCAAAAGAATTTATCCTCCCTTGAATTTCGGCCTTCTTTACCTCACCTTCCCTCTGAAATTCGGTTTATATATCCTTTGGTTACCTCACACACCTGTAGATATTCAATATACTCAAGTGTAATTAAAATGAGAGAGTCTTTCCTCTTATTTATACTTTCATGTAGCTTCCTCAAGGGTTTACCTTTTAACTATCTTAACCCACTTTCCTTATTTTAGGGTTAACCCACTTCTAACCAATTCTCAACTTAGTAATTTCTCCATTAACTTTATTATTTAAATAATTTATTTTGCATTCACTTTGACTTATAGTACACTCATCACTTCACTTTATTATTTACCTTCTAAATTCTCTTAAACCACTTTGACTACTTTGACCTTTTGGGGCTTCTAGATGACTCATGAGGGTTCGCCAACTTTACATGGCCATAACTCTCTAACCATGAGGAGTTACGTGAAATTCCACATACCACTAGAAATGGAATTCCATGTACTATACATCTAGAATATTCTTACCTACAAATATATCAAAACTCATACTATTCTCCATCAAACAAACTTGGGTCCATTACCCAAACCATTCTCCAACTTCACATGGCCATAACTCTCTAACTGTGAGGAGTTATATGACGTTCCACATACCACTGGAAATGGCATGACATGTACTATCCATCTAGAATAGTTTTACCTTCAAATATATTGAAACTCATACCATTATACATCAAACAAAATTGGGTCCATTACCCAAACCTTTGTGCTACTGAAATTCGCTACCAGACTTTCTCCAAGGGTTGACATCAATCACTAAGGGTTGATATCAATCTAAAATATTACACTCCAATGGTTGAAATCAATAACAACCAACAATCCATACCAACTGTCCATCAACCTAAGCCAATTGTTTGACAAAAGGGAATGAAATTTAATTGTTCTAAAAAATGCCAAGATAGTTTTGATAAATTAAAAGGACTGTTAACCACGACGACAATCCTTAAGGTGGCAGACCAAGATAAAGATTTTACAATTTGCGTGGATGCAAGTAAATAAATATTAGGAGGAGTACTAACACAAAATGTACATGTCATTTGTTATGAATCAGAGAAATTAAACCAACATGAAAGAAACTACGTAACTCACGATCTAGAATTAACAATTGTAATTCATGCATTGAAAATGTGGCAACATTATTTAGTGGGAATAAAATTTCTATTAATAACAAATAACAGTGGTGTAAAACACCTTTTTAGTCAACAGGATCTCAACGCAAGAAAGGCGAGGTGGTCGACCCTTTTAAGTGAGTTCGATTTTGAAGTACAACACATAAAGGGAAAATAAAATAAAGTTTTAGATGCACTAAGTCAGAGAACTAATGAGTTATATGAATTAATTATCAGCAAAGAAGAAAATGATATTGTTTATATAATTAAATATGCAAGTAGAAATGACGAAAAATACATTGAAACAATAGAACAATTATAAAGAAATGAGGAAAATATGTACAATACAGATCTTAGTATAGATAAAAGTGGGATGTTAAGGTTCAAAGATAGGTTATATGTACCTAATTCTACTGAATTGAAGATGATGGTTCTTGATGAGCTACACAAAAAACCATATTATGGTCATCCAGGATACCAGGAAATGATAACACCTTTAAGAAACTAGTTTTATTGTCCTAACATGAAATATGAAACAGTTGAATACTTCTCCAAATGTTTCGATTGTCAACATGTAAACGATGAGCATCAACATCTAGCAGGTCTTTTACAACCTCTGCCTATACCAGAATGGAAATGAGAAATTATTTCAGGGGACTTCATTATAGGTTTGTCTAAGACTCAAAGACAAAACGAATCAATTATGGTAGTGATTGATAAGATAAGTAAGTCTGCACATTTTATACCTATGAAATCTACTTACAAAGAGATTAATATCGCTAAATTTTTTAAGAAAGAAATATTTAGGTTGCATGAGATTCCTAAGATGATAATTTCATATAGAGATGTTAAATTTACATCCAATTTTTTGAAAGAATTGGTTGCATTTTTTGGTACTAATTTGAATTTCAACACAAGTTAATATCCACAAATGGATGGGAAAACAGAACGTACGAATCAAATTATCGAACATATGTTACGAATGTATGTAAGAACAAAACGAGCTAAGTGGAAATTATATCTACATTTAGTGGAATTCGCAAGCAATAATGGGTATCAAACAACGGTTAAGATGAGTCATTTCGATGTTTTATAGGGAAGGAAATATACAACCCTGATCAGTTGGGATAATCTAGTTGATAAGATGATGGTTGGACCAGAAATGCTCCAAGAAATGGAAAACATGGTCAAAAGGGTACAACAAAACTTGAAAGAGGCACAAGATTGACAGAAAGGCTATGCAGATCTAAAAAGGAGACATCAGGAATTCAAAATTGGAGAGCATGTATATCTCAAAGTGAAAGTGAGGAGAAGCTCCCTAAAACTAGGAAGTTATTCCAAGTTGGTACCAAGATTTTGTGGTCCTTTCGAGATCTTAACTCGAATTGGACCAGTGGTGTATAAACTAACACTCCCTGCAAATTTAAAAGTTCATAATGTTTTTCATTTTTCATTTTTAAAAAGATATATTCATGATCCTACTCACATCATTAATTAGAACATGGTGCGGGTGGAACCAGAAGTCAAGTTCCAAGTGGAACCTTTATGCATTCAGGACAGGAAAGAAACAATACTACATAACAGAGCCATCGCCCAGGTAAAAGTGCAAAGGAAACACTTTAGTCCCGAGGAGGCTACTTGGTAATTGGAAGAAGAAATGATGAAATCTTATCCAATTTTGTTCCAACATATGATTTGAACACAGAGGACAGTGTTATACTTAAGGGGGAGAGGATGTGATATCCTCTAATTATTAAAAAATAAATTATTTCAAAGTTGTTGCTCAAAAAAATAAATTTGCATTTATGAAAATTTGAATTTTAGATTATATAAGTATGTAATTATTATTTTAAGACTATTAGACAAAAGCTTGACTTGCCAACTGTCGCCTTTTGATGGACACATGTATGAGACAAATATTTTAATAAATTTAATGTTGGAGAATAGATGTAACAACCAGGTTAAAAGTAGATGACTATGACTCCATGAGTGGGGAACATGTTTGAGTTAACTCAGTGTTGATTTTTACAAGTGTCAGAAGTTGAGCTCTGTCACTAACAGCCCCTAAAAATCAAGGATTTGTAAAGCTACAAATTTCCCACGAAGGGAAAGAAATGGAAAGTCCTAGGCAATGGAAAATGAGATATATAAAACATATGTGGGAGGCAGGATGATGTTTAGTATGTTGGGGAAGATTTTTTTATGAGTACATCTATTGTTAGGAAAATAATTTTCAAATAATTTTCTGAATTGTTCACAGTTTGTCCTTATGGAGTCATGGTCAAGCCACGGGTTGATCAAGACAAGTAATGGTGATTTTTTTGTATCTACAGTTGGGTGAAACGTGGTTGTTCCATTTATTTTCCAAGCATGATTGTTTTAGATATGTATCTTAATTGTTTACCTGTCATTCTTCTGAAGTATTATATGATTTATATATGTAAGTAATGATCCATATAGATGTGGCTCATGGCTATAATAGATTGATTGATTTACATACTTCTTAAATATATGTTAGTATTTTTTTGTGGGATTTGACTTTCTTTTAGCTACAAAATCTGTATGTAGGCTACTTAATTGATCTACATAGATAAATGTGCAGGTACTAAAACTAAATAGTCACTTTATGGAGATCTCTCATCCTCGAACCAACTACTTCATAAAAAGAAGCAAGTGAAACCAAAGCGATTATATCGAAGCAATAATAAGTAAACTGTATATTTTTAGTCCTTTTAATACATTGTCCTTAGAACCACTGGAGTAAGAAAAACTCATGAGATGATAATAAGGAAATAAACATGGAAGTTAAAAGGTTCCATATATATATATATATAAACGAGAATGGTTATGTGAAACATATATATACACGTATGATTTCTTCCAAGTAAAAATATCAACACAGACCGGGTTATACATGCCCGACTAAACTCAGTTAACTTTCAAAAGAATAAATAATCAACATCAACTATCTATAACTTGTTCGATTGTGGAAGAGAATCTTAGTAAAATGCCATTTTTTTTTAATGAAACCCGAGTACCTTTTGAATGTAGGAAAGTCTTCCCTCGCAAAATCACTACTATTTTTTTAACTTGCAAAGGGAAACCAGAAATATTATTTTCTTCTCAAATTACTTGAAGGAACAAAAATAAACCGAAAGAGAAAAGGCGTAAACTTATATCGGCCTGGAATTAGTTCCGGTCGTAAACTTATATAGACCTGAAATAATTATGACTATAAAACTTTTGCATTATAACTACTAAAATAATCATAAGAAAAATATTAGCATTATAACTATTAAAATAATCATAAGAAAAATATAACCACACATTACAAGTACTAGAGTTAATCCACCAGATTATATATATATATATATATATATATATATTCAATTTCTTAAAATAATTATGAAAGAAAAAAAATAGTTAAATTATTTTCTTAATAAGATTTAATTAATTTATGACAATTTTATTTGAATATTTTTAAACAAAATCTAATTTTTAATACATTCTAAATTAATTTAAAATTTATAAATTGTACAATTTTCCAGCAAGGCAGATATAGACTGGGCAGGACAGATGGATATATGCACAGTGCGATGGGGTTAAACCAACTAGATAGATTTCTTTGAGAGTAGACGGCCACAAGGTAGACCTTCACCCTCCACCATCACGGAATAGGGGGACTAGCAACTCCCTTTCAACCAACACAACCGACGAACTCAACCAAATCCAATTATACGAGTAAGCAACCAGGGCAGAGCAGTGGATAGCCGAACCAGTCACCCTACCCCATGACTTGTCGACTGACTAGTAACCTTTCCTCATGACTTCTGAACGGACAAGTAACCTTTCCTCGTACATAAACCTAAAATATAAAAAAGAAATCCGAATGGACAAGTAACCTTTCCTCGTACATAAACCTAAAATATAAAAAAGAAAGTTAAAATATTTAACAAAAATACCAAACAATAAAATGACTTTTTTAACCATAAAAATAACAAACAAATTTACCATAAAGAAATGTCAATAAAAATTATATGTTACTCTGTAGATCAATTCCCGATTAGGTCGAGAAAGCTACACTATAATGTAAAATTTGATAAAAGTCAAATTCTTTGTGAAAATGTGAATAGTTCAATGATCCTCCATCTTCAATATTTCAACTCACCTATACATATTAACACCTTATATTTTTTAAAACTTCATAAAAATACATAATTAAAACAAAACCAATAAAATAAAATAATACATAATTGAAACAAAATGATAGTTTTAATACTGAAATACACCCGTTTGTTAGTTAAAAAATCTCTCATAATAACCATATATACCACTAGTAAAAACAACAATCAAATCTGTCATAACAATTATGTATACCACTTCTAAAACCAACTATGTAGTCTTTTGTAAATATATAGTAATTAGAAGTATGAAGATAGAAATAATATTTTATAGGTTAATTGAGTATAGCTTGGATAATTGTGAGGAATGATTATTATACTTTTTATCCAGTTCAATTTCTTTAAAAATAACATATATAAATATATTGTTATAATGATTTTAAATCTATATATAATGAAAAATTTCTTAAAATAACCATATAACCATATTTAGAAATATAATTAAAATGTAACTAAACTGTTTTGTGAGGACATTTTGAGTCAAAATGAAAGTGGGTAAAAACACGCCTTTTTCGGATGAACAAAATGTCAAAAATGGAAATGAATTTGACTTCAAATAAATATGGCTTATTTGTATTCATTGATTTCCCATACATAATTGACAAAGATGACGTCACAATTTTGACAACCATTTTTCTTCAAAGCCGCAAAATCTCCAAAGAATAGAAATAAAATTAACTTCAAAAATGTTTCAGAATTGTGGTTATTGACGAAAGATGCAAATATAGATTCTGTATCCATTTTTATACGCATCTGCGGAACGACAAGCAACTTTAGCTGTCATTACACAACCATTTTAAAGGGTTCAAAATAGATTTCCACTCCAACAACAATGCAATTAATAATGGAGAATACAGAGACCTTCACAGAAGAGAAAATAGAGTATATCCCATTATCAAACTTCTTTCCAAGGAAGAAAATAAAAAATTTCTTCCTTAATGATGATGGTTAGTTGGTTAGTTTTCATCTAGATCAAATTTTAAAAAATTTCTTCCTTAATGATGATGGTTAGTTTTCATCTAGATCAAATTTTATTTATTAGAGCTTGAAAATGACAAAGGAATTATTTGATTTTAAAATTTTATTTTTCTGCTAAAAACTTTTTAGAATAAGTGTTTTTAAATCAATATAGGTTTTTTAATGACTTTAAGTTTAATCAGTATGCAATTAATAGGAGTTAGCATTACTGATTTTCTTATTTATATAATCAAAACAAAAAAAAATACTTTTCATTTTTTAATTAAAAAATAAATATTTTAATCTAAGTTTATCCTTAAAATCCTAATTTTTTTTATTCTTTAATTTTTTTCAACACAATAATAAATTATATGCAAAGTTTCCTTCGTCAATTCTCTTTATTCAACACAATAAATTAGATGCAAAATTTCCTTCATCAACTCTCCCGTGTAGGACAGCGCTGGCAGGAATTCTCAGAGCTGTAGGCTTAAAAGATAGAAACGTTGTACTTACTGAGAAAAAATAAATATAAATACAGTTTCCAGCTTATAAATATAAATATAACTACGAGACCTCGTCATTCATAGCGGAAACAGCAGCACTCCTAACTTCAACTCCGGTTTCTTCTGACACCAGTGACATGAATGACCACCATTTTTAAGACAAGCCACGCATTATCGGGCAAACTGCTGGATAAATTCGTCATTCACAAGATGAGCTCCCGATGCATCAGTCATTTACAAGATAATCTAACAGAACTCGGGAAGAAAAGACATGACCTAAACCTTTCTGCCACCGTTAAACCATTTTCCTACTGATAGTGTTTATAAAAACCTGTCGGACCCTCCAATGTATCCATGAAGTTTCCCGGCAATTAGGGATAGAATAAAGTTGAATTTTTCTGGAAACACTTAAGTAATGAATCAAATATCCTATCTTATAAGAACAATATTCAATATCTCTATAATAATTTTACAAGCCTCCCTAGTTCCATTAACAAATTCTATGGAGAGGTATTATCTTAACCAAATAATACAATAACCAACCTTTGGTACGATAGTCAACCTTTGGTACGATAGTCAATGTAAATTTCAAGAAAATCCACTAGAGATTCCTCTAATGAGTCTTTAAAATCTGATAAGATAAATAAATACAAAGCTCTAATTAAAAGGAAAAAATGAACTACTTGAATAGAAAGAAAGAGAAACAGTTGTGCCTATGTAAGAGATCCTAAGATATTTTGGAGACAAATTTTGACTCCCAATACTAAAGAAATAATATGATTCCCCTAAAAGAGTGAAACTCCTACCTCAAAAAATTTATGAATCCCTATTGTTGTGGACAACATTCCAAACATTTATATAGAAGATGAAGTGTTTTCTATAGAAGACATAAATTTTAGGGTTCATCGACTACATTGAAGGATACCAAGATAAAATATTGAAAACTGGAAGGTGTAATCATTCCTCGCATACACAAGCTCTTACGGTGGACTCAAAAAATTCATTATCCTTATCTTTAAAAGATCTTTGCCAAGTTGTATGGAATTATTTTGGAAAAGAAGACAAACATGTGGCAATGACCATCTTGTTACACTTAGAATCATTGCGTCACAATAATAAAACTAATCTCCTTTCTTGTTTTGTTGATTTTAGAAAATATTTTGATAGAATGCCCAGGAGTAACCTTTGGAATAGGTCATAATAGTTCAAAGTTTCTTTAGAGCTAAAAATTGTTTCACTAAGGTTATATGAGAATTTACTTCCAAGTTTAGAAATACTGAAGGATGGTCATAAGAAATTCACGATAATATAGGATTCAAACAAAGTTGTCCCTTTCCCCCTACCCTCTTTGGCATATACATTGATAAGTTAGAATATTGTTTAGAAGATGTTGATTATATTGACCAAACTCTTGTTGATATAGTCATCATCCTTCTTCCTTACCGTATGACCTTAGTAAGACACTAAGAATCCTCAAGGACTTCTGCTCTTGTATGGGTATGACAAAATGCCTAGAAAACAAAATTATGATAGATAAACCCCAAAATATCATGAATTCCCTCAGTACAAATATCCGGGAATCAACATTCATAAAAAGCTCAGTTGGAACTATAGCATTGAGAAAAAGATAACCATGGGATAAGAAAAACTCTTATTTGATACTCTAGTCACTCATTTTATCTTATATGGATGTAAAATTTGGGGATGCAATATCTCTAAATAATCATGGAGGAAGAGAAAGGAGATCCAAAATGATTTTAATCTCAAAAGGAAAAGAAATACACCCTATACTATCGCTTTTATAGGAGAGAGTCTTTCTCCCATTGAAAACACAACCATGACTAGATATTTAATGTGCAAAAACCAGATAAAAGATAAACAAGATGGACAACAAAATGCTCCCCAAAATAACTTCAAAATCCAACCAAAACCATCAACAAATAACCTAATTTACAAACAACCAAATTTACACATAAAATCTCTTAACACTAAACCAAAAGTTTTTACACTATCTGCCAGGAAAAATAATCCAGGAAAACCTCACCTTCCCATGTTCTTCTGGGTTTGGCGATATCCGCGTTGAACAGCACATTTTTACTTATTCCACCATTTCGGTGAACATGACCGTCCCCAGTTCACGCCCTGCTAGCCACACGACCATGATCACCTTCTCCTGCTGTTGCTTTCTTCCATCGATAGAAGAACAGGTTTGCGGGATCTGAGCAAAGAAATTGCCGGCGAGTTACAGCTCAGAGTTTGAGCCGGGGCGCCAACGCTGGCTACAAATTTCTACTAACATTGCCTGACCGCCGGTGAAGAAGCACCTTCAGCAATCTGTTCAAACTGCAAAATCTGCCCTGAAAAAGCTGTTCCGAGCAGGCCTTAATCTTGTAGCTTTATGGTGGAGAATGCATCAAAGATTATTACTGCAGGGGCATCATCATCGATACAAGTTCCGGACTGGCCAAACTTAATCGATTAGGTCGGCGTTCGAATCTGAATACCTTGATAACGGGGAAGACGAAGTCGGACACCGCTCGCATGGATATGGATATGTATAGCTTCTCCTCAGCAAATCTTCCATTTCCAACACTCCGCCGCCTGACAAATGAAGAGGGGCGAAAACCAATTACCGAATGCAAAATCAGAATGTTCGACTCTCGAATCCAGCCGAAGGTTCATAGAGAAACCAGTAATCCATTTCCGTTCAGATTTGAGGGAAAGTTAACCTGTTTACTCTTTTAAGGACGGGAAAGTCTAGGTTCATAGACAAACAAGTAATCAATCTCCATTCAGATTAGAGGGAAAGTTGAAGTAATGCTGGTGACCTGTAATCTTGTAAGGACGGGAACGTCTAAGTGATCCGAATCAGGAGAGATCCGAATTCCCAGAATTAATATTAAAGTAAAGAATGTGTTCAGCGTTTAATTGGAAAAGGATTTGGAATACCAAAAGTCTATGCGTTGCGAATCGGCGCGTCGCGCATGCCAATCACTATGGATCCGAATCCCAAAAACCTACCTCTAAAATTAATATTATCGTAGATCATGTGTTCAACGTTTAGCCGGAAAAGGAATAGTAATCCCAGACATGCTCATGTGCGCAGCGGACCTAATTTTAACAAAGTTAAGTAACGCTGACCATCAAAAATATTAATTTTTTTTAAAATCATAAAATCTACAAAATATTAATTACAAATTTATAAAAAGATTAAAATTGAGATTTCAGATTACCCTCGTATTTAAGGAATTGTAATTATTAATACAACATGAGTGGG